>CAODLS011943367.1:0-15823 GCA_948243855.1 Flueggea neowawraea
GTGAATATTGAATAATTTAATAAAATGTTTTTGATTTTTATATGGTTGACAGATAATTTGCTAAAACAAGGATTTTCTTAACTAAGGATTAGAATTGTAAGATTTGGTGGAAAAGAAGAAATGAAAGAGAAAACATTGGAAGATTCGGGCAACGTCTTGGTCCTTCCATTTGAGAATTGAGAAGATCAAATGCCCCAATATTATAGACGACGTATCCAACTTTTTTCTCATCTTTGTATACAATAGATCTCTGTCACCCTGTCATCTTCGACCACTCTCTTCCCACAACTCAGTGAAACGGCATGGCTGCCACACTCGGCCTTCTAAACTTTCCTGTTATTACCAAAAAACCGTCCTTCACCACCGTCTCCAAGCGTCCTAACCCATCCAAATTACGCGTCTACAAGAAAGATTCAACTAACCCTCAGCCCCATTTCTCTGAAAACCTCCACCAGCTCGCTTCTTCCGCTTCTCTTCCTCTCACAGCTCTCGCATTGCCCTTCCTTTTAGACACCAAGTCAAGTCCAGTTTGTTCTATATTATTCCTTGGTAATTTCGGATTCAATTTTGATTAATTTTAACATTCTTGTTTAAAACTCATTGTGGATTACTTGATTGTGGCTGCAGGATGCGCTTGCTGTTGGCGTGGAGTTGGGGATATTGGAAGGGAGGACATTTGCGCTTTTGTTCTTTTACACGTTGTGGGCGGGGTATTTGGGTTGGCAATGGAGGCGGGTCAGGACTCTCCAGAACGAGATTAATGAGCTCAAGAAGTAGGTGAAGCCTGCTGCTGTTGCCCCTGATGGGTCCTCTGTGGAAGCACCGCCTTCTCCTGTTGAAACCAAAATTCAGCAACTCACTGAGGTTGGTTTTGGCTTAGTGGCTTTATAAAGAATTGCAAAGGTTTTTACTTTATGTTGTTGAGGTGCATTTACTTTAGTCAGATGGAAAATTCTTAGCTAAAGCCTGGTGTATGTCCCACCCATACACCAAGCGAATTGGCAATGCACCAAACTTGGTGCATGCCTGTACGAGTGGGGACATGTAAGAATTTTCTCTGTTAGAATTCAATTTTAGGTATGAAAATTGAAAGTAGATGTTTTTTATATTGTTTATAGACGATAGTGCAGTGAAATCTGTGGGCGTCTTAGTGGTAATATTATTTTGAGGGAACCCGTTAGAAATGGATTTAAATGTTATTAAACAAAGCATGAAAACAGAATCGGATTCTAATTCCAGGTGAATCGAATGCGGCTAAGAGTGCGCTGCATTGTGAAACAGAATGGAGTACAAATACAAAGCCATCGACTTTCTGACAAAGAAAATGTGTTTGCTTTTGATGATCATACTAGATTATACAATACAACACTAAGGCGGCTCAGAAAAAGTTTTGTTATTTTGGAACAAATGTGCTGAATAAATAGCATGAATAAGTGACAAAGTAGCTTCCTGTAGTCTCATGCCTTTGTTATGCTGAGAAAAACAAAAAAGAACACTGTTCATGTTCATTCAATTATAAGTGGCACTTGGTTGTGATTATACAGATAACAAAACGGAATATGGGTCGAAAACGGAATGTGGGTTTGAAACTGCATTTGTAACTCTGTGTGTTGGAGTATCCCTTTGATAGCAAATCCATCGTGTTCTACATAATTTGTAAGCCCATCTTGATTATTAAGTTTTCCTTTTAGTGTCCTAATTATATATGGCAAGTCTTGTTGGCGTGTGGAGAGTTTTGCTATCTAAGCTGTTCTGTATTCCTGTAGTTGGGAAGCATAGTAATTACTGAATAAGTAACTCATGTTCCCAATGCAGGAAAGGAAGGAGTTGATAAAAGGAAATTTCAGAGACAGGCACTTCAATGCAGGATCAATTTTACTAGGATTTGGAGTATTTGAAGCAGTTGGTGGATGTGTCAATACATGGTTTAGAACTGGAAAGCTTTTTCCTGGACCTCATTTGTTTGCAGGAGCAGGTAAAAAGACTTCTTGATTCGTTTAGTTCAATGGATTTTGTAGCTAAGGCTACATCACTGAGAAGGTTTTCGTCTAGTGCATATATTTTCATATTTCTAATGCTGCTGTTCATATCTGGACAGTTAACCTGATAATCTTAATTGCGTGACAGGCATTACAGTGCTCTGGGCATCGGCAGCAGTTCTAGTTCCTGCAATGCAAAAGGGTAACGAGGCCGCAAGAATTCTTCACATTGCTTTGAATACACTAAACGTTCTACTGTTTATATGGCAAATTCCTACTGGAATTGACGTTGTTTTCAAAGTTTTCGAGTTCACCAGATGGCCTTGAATCAATGGCAACCCCAAACCAGTGCTCTACTACAAGCAAGCTAGTGCATTTTCTCTGTTAGGTCACTTGTATAATATGAAACTGCATTTATTTTTGCATCCATTCCATTGTCATTGATGATATCTCTGTATCATAAGCGTGCTTTATTGAAGTAGAAAAATGTCTTCAGGGGGATTAGTGGTGAATTCCTGTATGTAGAGGAACGCATTTAATGTTGTCGAAAGACGCAACGGTACTGTATAGAACATTATACCAATTCTATTTGATAGCAGCATACCAAATAGTTTCAGGTTACTTATGTACAACTTTTGCTTTCAAGTTTCAACTGAAGACATACCTTTTTTTATTTAGCGTAACACAGAGTTGATTGATCGAGCTGACGCAACATGATTACTACATTTCGGCATTCGACCTCATGACACAATTCCATCTGTAGAGCAACCAATTGTCAAAAATCGGACAATTTTTAAAAATTTTCAGAAATACAGGAAAATAACTTGCTAGCCTCACCCTGAAAGCCACCTCTCTCAATTTAGTGGTGAGCAGAGAGAAGAATAATTAGCAGTCTAATGTCACCATTCTGTGGATCTCAAGTTGAACTCCAACCGCTAATACAACATATTTGACGTAAACCAGCTAAAGAAAATTCCGGAAAAAAATTCCAACCCTCTGCAGTAAAAAGCAAAAGCGAAAAAGATAGATATTCCGAGGGTCCCCTTCAGCAATTTCATTTTAACTTCTGTCACAACCCACAGTAGGATACCTTGACTAGTTCTGGTAACCATGGCTGTCCTCCTCAACAATTCAATCACAGAGACGCCTATAACCTGATGAGATTGAAAACTGCCCACATCCGTACCTGTTTTTAGCAATGCCATTGTAGACGACATCGTAAAGTTTAAATGATGTGGGGAAGGAAAAAAAAGAAAGAAAGAAAGCAAGATTCACGATCTAAATAAATTTAGCAAGCAAAGTGAAAATGAAGCCATTGACAGCTTTTAAAGAATCTGATTTTAGCATCTTTGAGAAATTGTGTGTTTTTTCTTTATCGGAGCAGCCGCAAGAAGCACAGCAAGAATATGCCCGCTAGCTCACTTGTAATTGGCAGATTATTGAACAATCGTCAACATTTTTGTCTAGATAGTGGCCATCACAATTGACATGCCAAAATTAAAGCAAAATGAATGAATTGAAAAAACAATTTGCTTCAGTAAAGGCATATTAATCAGTTTTGTCAAAACAGCTGGTGTATCTGCAGTGCCTGAGACCAAAGAAAGCCATCCTATGACGGCTCCAACAAGCAAACATCTTGTACTGGACTCTAAATCTGATACCAATCTTATTTTGTGGGAAAAAACTTTTGTCAGCTCTAAGTGCTCTGATGAATCTGATGCCTTCCCTTTCTGCCTTCTTTCTTCTTCTGAAAAGTGCTTGTTCCACAATTTGTTTCCCATTCCACCTTTTTTGGTTATTTTTTTCTGTTTCCATGGCAGCTAGCTTAGTTCAAAGCTTCATTGCTCACAATTCCTTGAACCTATAAACAACAACTCACATCAGCCATCCGTACTTGTATTCATTCATTCTCAAAACTTTAGTCAAAGTTAGTAGTGCAAGACATGGCAACCCAGCCTCAACAACCACCACCTCGTACATGGCTTCGTTTGCTATCAATTGCACGTCCGGCGCCACCTCCAGCTGCCACTCCAACTCCGGGGACTCCTCCCCCTCCTCGTCCAGCGCTTCCTGTGCCTGCATTTAGGCCAACTACGCAGCCGCAGCCTCCGAAAACACAGCCTCAGGAGAGTACCAATGCACGTCAGGCTGTGGAAGCTCCTCCTGCTCCTGCACCTGCTACAACTGGTGTTGCGTCCGTTCCAACTTCACCAATACGGACTTCAGTTCCATCCTCTCCGGTTAGGCCAAGAGTTGAAGGTCCTACTTCTTCAGTCCCATCATCTCCGGTTAGGCTGGCACGGTTTTCAGGTCCTACTTCTTCAGTTCCATCTTCTTCAACCCCTAAACCAGCTCTGTCTTCCACTGTCACTTCTCCAGCAGGCCCCAAACCCACACCTACTGTTGAGCCTCGTCCTATGGTGGCTCCGAGAACCATTGAACCAGCAGTGGTTCAGAACAAAACCCCTCCTCAGACCAGGTCTAAACCCACCACTCCACCTCCTTCCCCTCTAAGCTTACCACCTGCACATGTGGTTAAACCTTCTGGTTCAGAATCTGAATCCAGGATTCCACTAGAGGCAGAACAAAAGACTGTGGTCGTTCAAAAGACTGTTGGTTCAGAAAGGGATTCCACAGATAATGTGATCAAGTCCAGCATTGCAAGTTTAAGGAAGCAAGAACATCACTCCAAAGCCATGGAAGGGAAGGAAAAAGGCCACCATAAGAAACTCTCTTCGGATTCTGATGATTCCGGAATGAGGATCATCACAATTGCTGGAGAAAACAGAGGTGCTTTCATGGAAGTAATTCACTCTCCCAACAAATCCGCAACTTTTGAAGGCAATTCCCATTTCCTCCACAAGAAGAAAGAACATAATGGCAGCTCTAGCAGCAGCAGCGGCGGGGACGAGGCGAACCCCAAGAATAAAGACAAGAGTCACAAGCTCGGTAAAGCGATGGGGACAAATCCAATGAGTGCATTCATGAATAGCAACGTTCAAGGTGTCAACAACTCAATTGTGTTCAACTCTACCTGCACCCACCATGATCCTGGTGTTCATCTCATGCTATCAAGAAAACCAGGTGGTAATGGATTCCACATCAAGGAACATGTCAATGGATTCCAGGGTTAACCCACCTCGCTCCTCCTCCTCTGAAGTTGGTCTAGTCCATATAGTAATTTTATATATCATATGATGTGACAATAGATATGTTACAAATTTTATGTCTCATGATAGGGGAAAAGGATTGAGAGAGGGAAAGATTTGAAAGTCATAATGATTCTAATTCTTTATTGTTGTATTCCACTCTTTGTGGACTACAATTCAGGATCCATTACCTTGCTTTGATTCTATTTCTAAAATAAGTCCGAGGCTCGCTCCCTCGGCCCTATTTCGTGTAATTTGGCCAGCTGAGAACAATCGTTTGCTTTATTTATTAAGAAGTTTTTCCTTTCTTTCCGTAGTTCCCTTTTTTTTCCCTAAAAAAAACTCCTGACGAATTCCTGTCTGAAAGTTTATTCGTTTCTATTTTTTAAGAAAACAATATCACAATAATTTTTTTTTTCATCCGGAAAAAAAGATCAGAATATCACTGTAACTTATATCTCAAATGGGCTGAATCCTGACCCAAGTAGTAGTTCCAGCCATCAAATTGAGCATTGGGTCTGGATTTTTCGGTTGCAACGTGCCCAACAACAGAGAGGGTCTTCGATTTTGGGTTGACCCTAAACCCTTAACCTAACCAGGCCCCAGTTCTTTTCCACAACATCGACTTGCACACTTCTTTCTTTTCTTGTGTTTGATGTTTTACAAGTTACTTTCGCTCGACTCTGTGTTCGGTTTGTTTGTTTCTGATTGTTTGAATTTTATTATGACGATGTTCGAGTTGTGTTTGTAAGACGATTTGAGAATTTTACAGCCATCTGATTGGGTATACTGTCCCTACACATATTGCCGATGTTCTGCTTACTGCGATGAATTAATGGAAAGCTCTGTGATTTGTTTCAAGTCAAGGTAACAAATGTTTTATGTGTAAAACTCACGTCAGCGTGTATTGATGTGAATAAAGCGTTACTAAAGTGTAAACATTAAAAAAAGTACATGTATTTTAACTCCGACCATCAAACAGATTTCGATCACTGAACTGGAATTTGATTTGACTGGTTTTGATTAAAAATTTAAAATGTGAATTCATTGGCCATGGCCATTATGCATGGCAAAGGTTATAATGCAAGTCGAGTGCCCTAAGAAGAAAGGATACAGAATGAGCCAATAGGATATGGTTATTGAATCCACCATAGTTTAACTTGTTGCCGGTTCCGGAACCGGCGGTTCCGGTTCGTCAAATATAAGAACCGGAATCGAACCGTGGTTTTTACAGTTTGGTCCGGTTTTGATTCGGTTCGATTTTGGTTTTAATCGGTTTTGATCGATTTAACCGCCGGTTCGGTTTCCTGTTTTCTTTTTTTTTTCAAAATTTTGTTTTTAATACGTTATTTTATCCCGTCAATTAGTTTGTAAATTTTGTTATATTCAATAATTAACTATAGTACCAATAATACATTTTATTCCAAAGATTTTTTTTAATAATGTTAGATTCATCATGATTATAATGAAATAAATTAGGTTGAGAGGAAGAATAAGCAAACCCGGTTAGTTGCGTTTGCCCTCTTGCCATTCCCACTTTTTCTGGATGCTTGATTATTATATATTTTTGAAATGTTCCATAGCCCTCTCCATGTTTGAAAGAGTACTCCTGCGAACAATAATTACAAAAAACTTTAAATTTTTTATCACCAATAGAAATTTTCTTAAAATGAATTTTAGAAATATCGAAACTAAAAACTCGTCCTCCTGCTCCCCCTCATTTCCTTGGGTGGGAATTGGTTGAGTTTGACTCTCTTGAGTTCCAATATTTTCAACTTCAAAACTTTCAAAATTTCTATTTCCACTAAAATTTTCCATTACTACAAAATAAATATGCAAATATTAATTAAATGTAATAAAATAACTAAATTAAACTATAGTAAAAAAGTAGAAGAAATTTAAAAAATGTAATTGTAAAAAATAACTTTGAGAAATGTAGAAAACGTAATTGTAATAATAAAATATATAAATAATTAATAATAGCAATTTATAGAAAAATGAATTTTTGAGAGAGTGTAGAAGAGATTGAGATTGAGAGAGAAAAATGATGTAAATTGGTAGGAATGGGATGGGGTATTTATAGAGTTGAAAAAAAAAAAAGAAAATAACCGTAGGTTCCAACGGTTAGAACCGGCGGTTCTAACGGTCCAGTGAACCGCCGGTTCAAATAGCCGGTTAAATCGGTGGTTTGACGGTTTTTAAAACGAGAAATCGGAACCTAAACCGTAAACCGCCGGTTTTGATCGGCCGATTCCAATTCCAGTTCGGTTCAGGTTTTGACCGATTTTTTATCAGTTCGATTCCAGTTCAGTTCGCCGTTTCCGGTTTGATTTTTACAACTCTAGTTTAGGTCCTACAAGGTGAGACGATCAAGCTTTTCAAGTGGCTCTTTTGCACTGTTTAAAGCCTTCCATGTGCACCAATACTCAGATACGCTTTGATTGCAATTGCTCATTGAAATTCTTGGCTGTGCTTAATTCTCTTGTTTCTGTCATGACCAATCAAAAGAATCTGAAAAATAAAAGACTTAATTAGAGGACAGGATTCTCCCATATAATTTCCAAATAATTGCCTTCTTTTACAAAAAAAGAAAAGAAAAATTCAATCGAGTAGAATTGAAATGTTTCCATATTATTTTGTTTCTCGATATTAATGAATTCTTCCTTTGTTGTTGATAATAATCTTATTAATGTGTTAATTTTGATTTTCTTGACAAACAATTGTTATTTTTGATTGAGTAGATTAGAATGTAATTTAATTCCAATTTTAGTTTAAATTTCTAAAATGATTCAATTTGGTGGGACCCAGAAACCGAAAATAGCAAAATTTACAATGCATTGGTTAGCTGAATATGTAGGTCAATAAATAGGAGGGCTGCAACAGAGACCATATAAATCTTCATGCCCTAGACATTCGAATGTGCTCATTCCATTTTATTCATTTATACATACAAACACATATTCTTCTTTTTCTTCCCCAATTATGTTGGTCGCTATCAGGAATGACCAAAACATGACCCACATCAATGAAAAATTATATCATTTATTGCTTTGAGAAGAATCCAAAGCACCTGGTTGAGGTGAAATGGAGGTGATGTTTATAAGCTTTAAGGCAACACCAAGACCCAGAGAGCATATAGTCCACTCTTACCAATCTCTTGATTGGTCTTGGCCTACTTTCTATCTATTACAGGACAACTCACTAAGTGTCGAACATGAAAACAACATCAACAAAGTTCCAAGTCTTCCATACCCATATCCAGGTCTTCCTTCAGCACGGCACCAATTCCAGCTAAGTCATCGTTTTCATGCAACATCTGAATTAGTTTGCTTATTGACCACCTTGTTTCTAGCCCTTAAACAAGTCACAACAAGGATACATTAACGATCTTATCTAGCTCAATCGGTAATAAGTAATTTGTAAATATAAGAGATTTGACAAGATCGCAAGCTTAAGTTTCCAAAATCTAATATTTTCAAGATTAACTTCCAAACCTTTCGAAGTAAATAAAAAACAGTTAAATAAACAGAGACATAAAATCGGATGTTTCCTAATTGAATCCCAAAAACACAACTACTTATTTTGGTTGAACTAATAAACTACAAAATTTGGTGCCTGCAACCACATAGTATTTCATGAGAATAGATTTGAAGCTTTTGTAACAATCAATTTCAATTAACATCCCAACCTTTCCTACCAAACACAAATTACATTACAAGAAAAGGATGAAAGACCAACCACTCATTCTAAGAAACCGTTAAGACAGTAACCGTTCGTTTGTTTGGTTGAAATTAGCAGTCTATAGATTCAATTTTTCAAACTCTATTATTTTACTCAATTCATCGAATAACGAGTCCATAATCGGGATCAATTTGGTCTTCTCCGGACCTAAATAACAGGTCTTGCAAATGAAGTAGAGATTAATTTTGTTAAAGAAGAAGATTACAGCTACAAGCATAGAATGACAGAAATTGGCTACACTTATATAGCTTTCCAGCCTCAACTCCAAGTTGCTGTTTGCCTGTTTCCCACTGTTTTTTTTCAACTTGTTAGATAGGCATCACAAAAAAAGGATATTAATTATTGCAAAGCCCTTAAGTTTGGTGCTAGGAGCCACCTTAACTATGACTCCTACATTGTTGTCTAATGCCCTTATCATTATACAGGAGATATTTTCAGCTTCATTACCAGGGGAGCATCCGAAGTTTCATAGTGAACTTATAAATTTTCAAATTACGAGGTTAATCAACTTACCTCCCCAAACGATGTGAGATGTTACACCTTTGTTAAATTTCTCTCTGCATTTCTTTTTTCCATGGTTGTTACTAGAAAAGGCATCACGCATGATATCCTGAATTTCCTAGAAGTGATTGAACTCCCAAAAGTATGGTGCACAAAAATCCACTCAATCCATCAAATTACTAGAATCGATCCAAACTAAATCAACATAAGTGGATAACCATTTAAATGGGTGATTGTAGATGAGTCTTTTTAAAAACCATCAAATTCGATTTGGTTGTGCTTTTGAAAATTTTAAAACCACTCCTATTAACCACTTAGTAATAACCTTTATAAAGTTTAGATATAAAATATTACTATATTTAATAGAATTTGTTTTAAAATACTAAAAATATGGCATATTTTCTTAAATTTTATTGAGTTAATTAATTAGTTCATATATTTAAATCTTCAAATTTAACTCAAACTTTTAAACTTAATTTTAGAATGTTTGTACTTATATGATAATGTTTTAAGTTCATTTTCGTCCAACCACCCAAACCGAACTATAAATCACTGGATTGGTGAGAGTGGTTGAATTAAATTAAATAGTTGATTGTGGATTTGAAATACAATAAACTAGTAGTAGTGCATGGTTTGATTAGCGGTTTATGTCACAAACCTATCCAAACCAAACTGTGTGTAGCACTACCCACAACTGAAAAAAAAAAAAAGATAGTATAAATTGCACTGTCGTCTGTCCTACTGTTATCCTTATGTATGACCATATCTTGTACAAACCGCACTGTCGTCTGTCTAGGTGCTCTCCTAACGTATGACCACATAAAAATGAATACTAAAGATGGAGGCATCCGAAGCTGAACTTCAGAATTGGCCATGTAGTTTGGCAATTCAAAAGCATCTTTATCATAACTTGGTGGTGGTCCGTGCTTTATATTTATATAGACATGTGACTGCTAGTTCAATCCCACCATTTTTATTATTTCAGATAAATGGAAAGGACCACTAATTGATACATACCTCTGATTTTATAGCAAAGGTACCAAGAAGTTCTCCGACTTTATGTGCCGAGAAAATGAAAGAAGTGACGACTGCACTGTTCGGCATCATCAGGTGTACAACACATATCAAAGAACTGTTGAAGAGGATGATGTTTTAAGTGTAATATGGTCCCTATAGAGTAATAACCTTGGTTTTGTTGGGAATTTGAGATAATATGTTGGGGTGCTGCGGTACAACCATACAAGGGTAATTGTACTGAGTACCATATACATGAGCTCTTGTAGATTTTAGTTACAGTGCAGAAAAATTTTTGCCAGGAAACAAACGATAGAATAACTAAAAATAACGTAGAGATAAAAGTCACATAAGAACACAAAGATTTACGTAGTTTAGTCAATCGACCTAAGTCTACGGACAAAGAGATTGAGTGATTCTTTATTATCTTAGAAAACGGCCAAAAGACTTACAAGATATTCTCAAACCATCTATTTATATGTTTTCAATGAATATAAGTCAAACTAAGGCATCCCAAATCCTAAAATTCGTCTAAAACTCATCAAAATTAAAAGACACGGTCATCAAGGGTAAGACGCGGTCGTGGCCATGAAGACACGGGCTTGAATCAATAACCGTGTGTCGAGGAAACCAAAGACACGAGCTGCACAGCCTGAGGCACCACCATGTCTCAATTCATCCCATTCCTTCATTGACTCAATAAAATACCAAATAACTTCATCTTGTATCAAGAAAATCTCAATTCAATTTCAACAATTTTCGAAAGAAATGTACGTACAATGGATCAGATTGAATTCTTTATTGCGTGTATGGTATTTTAAAAGCAACCGTGCTCTTTTAATCTGACGTCGAAGGCCAAAATTTGTTGAAAATATAAAATGCAATTCGATTCGTTGCTGACATACGTCTGTCAAGAAAAATTTCCCGTACTATAACTTAAGGCAACTCTTGCACTTGTTTTTTATTTGATGATGCATCTCCAAAATGTTGTTAGCAATTTTGACATATATAAAGAACACATTTAAAAATAAAGATTAAAAACAAACATACATTTCAATGCTATTCTCTAAACTCTTATTAATCCCCATAAAACTTTTAATTATTAAACTTTGTCATTCCACTTTATTTTTATTTTTCAATCAATAATAATACAACTTCATTAATGATAACTAAATTAAAAAGTGAACATGACTCTTTAGAAATAAATAGCCAAAATCAATCTTTATTTTACTTTTAAAATATAAATAGTGGGTTGAACTTTATTTTGTGTGAAGACTGTTTATAATAAAGAATTTTGTGCATTTAAAGAGCTCATTAGAGATGATCTACTAAAGGAAACACTACTACTCCACTCTCGACATAAGTACATTATCGGAACTCACTACTATAGATCTCTGAACTTTTTGTTGCTTTTTTTAATCTCTTTATTCCTTTTATTTTTTACTTGTTGGATATTTCCCAATACTTCTGCATTAATTTTAGGACAAAATTCATGGCATTCCCTGAGATTTGGTGTAATTTCTATCCCAATTTCTACTACTTCTAAATTAGTCATTTTGCTCTCTCCGTTTGTCACTGTTAGTCACATATAACATGCAACATCAGAAAATCTGATGTGGCACATGAAACCTGCTAATTTTAATAATTTAATGCCAAAAATACCCTATATTGTTTCCCTCACTCTCCCTCACTTTCTAACCAACCAAACACCTAAAACCACCTCTTTCCTTCTTCTTCTCTCTCTCTCTCTCTCTCTCTCTAATCACCCAAAACCATCGTCTCTCTCTCATCAACTCTCCCTCTCTCTCTTGTTCTTTCTCATCAACTCCCTCCCTCTCAAATCATCGAACCCAACCACACCAATAGCTGCCACAACACTAACGTCACCACCACCACCACCATTTGTCCATCCACCAACCCAGTCATCACCATCACATAAATATTCAACACAAAAACATAAATCCATTCAATTTTCATCTCAAATTCGATTTTCATCTTTGAAAAATTAAATTCTGATTTAGTTTTTTTTTGTCTTTCTTAGGTTTCCAGAAAAAAATTAAATTCTCAAAAGCCCAGTTGTCATTTAATGTTGATGATAAAATGACAAAGGAATTTTGGAAGCATTATGGAAAAGTTGACTCAACCTCAATCATAAATTCACAAAAAGGAAACATTTCTTCCATTGATGAACACCAATGCATCAAATGGATTAATTCTCAAGAACCTAGCTCGGTGATTTATGCATCCCATGGATCTTTATGCAATGTGGATTCTCAGTGGTTGATAGAGTTTGGATTAGGCTTTGAAGTGTCAATGATAGCCTTCATTTGGGCAATAAGAGAAAGTGAGAAATCAAAACAAGTGAAGAAGTGGATTGAAGAGAAAACGAGAGAGAGCGTCGAGAGATAGACGAGGAAGGTAGAAAAGAGCAAATGGGTTGGGTGGGTTAGAGAGAGAGAGAGTGTGTGTGTGTGTGGTTTTGGGTTAAGTTAGGCTAGGTTGTGGTTTTGGTTATAGGGAGGGAAGGTGTGATTTTGGGTTAGGTTAGGTTTGGTTGTGTTGGTTTTTAGAGTGGAATTGGGTTTGTTTTGGTTTTTGAGATTGAGGTTTATTTAGTGGTTAGGGATTGGTTATTGGTTTGGTTGGTTTGTTTCAATTTATGTGGTAAATTGATTTAATATTATATGGCAATTCATTTTTTTCATACTTTCTGTTAAGTTTGACCAACGGTGTTAAAGTCCAAGGAGCAAAGCGACTAATTTAGAAGTAGTAAGAACCATGAGAGAGAGAGAGATTACACTAAACATCAGGGACCACTATAGATTTGGTCCTTAATTTTACCACAAGGTAATGAGTTCAAGAAGTCACATATAAGTATAGATACAATAAAAAAAGGGAAGCTCTAAAAGTATATGAGAAGGCTTCAGGGTAGGTCGTTAATTTTGGGAATTTTGCTATCTGGTTTAGTCCCAATTTCATTAATGCTAGCAAATAGGAGGTTGATTCTGAACTTAAGGTTGCTATTGTTGATAAATTTGATAGATATTTAGGGCTGCCAGCTGAAGTTAGAAGAAGCAAAATAGAAGTGTTTGCGGATGTGAGTGATAGGGTGTGGAATCAAGTTCAGGGTTGGAACAAACATCTCCTGTCTAGAGTAGGGAAGGATGTGCTTATTAGATCGGTGGGTGTAGCAATTCTGATGTATGTTATAAGTATTTTTTGATGGCGAAGGGACTAAGCAAGAAAATTGAGAGGATCCTTAACGGTTATTGGTGGAGTTCTAATCGTACAAAGGGAATTAAGTTCTGAGCTGGGAAAAGCTGTGTAAGCCCAAGGTGGCGGGTGGGCTCAAATTCCGTGATATGAGGGATTTCAATATTGCCATGTTTGGGCGGCAAGGCTAGAGACTGACCACCTGTACAAATGAACTGGTCACAAAAATTTTGAAAGCAAAGTACTTTTCAAATTACTTTTCGAGGTGTAGCCTTTTGGAGTCTAAGTTGTGTCATAATCCAAGTTTCACATGGTGTAGCATTTGGTGAGAATATTTCGGCTAGAAGGGACACGTGGATTATGAAAAATTCTGAGTTTGCTTAATTGCAAATGCTGAAGATATTCCAGATGCCTTATTGGTTGCAGATATAATTTAGCATGACCATAGGTGCTGGAAATTTGAGTTGGTGAGGGAACATTTTGCTCCTGATGATCAATCAGTTATCCTGAACATTCTTATTACCCGTAGCCATTATAAAGACTTGGTTTGTTGGACCTTTGAGGAGAAGGGTGTGTACTCGGAGAAGTCGGCCTACAATTTTGGTTTGAGACAGAGAATCAATTTGGAGGAAGAGAGCCGTAAAGTTTAGAGGGAGTTGTAGGGGATGAAGATGCCAACAAAAGTTAAGAACTTCTTGTGGAGGGCTGCAAAAGATGTGATTCCGTCAAAGGCTCGGCTAAATGAGAAGAAGGTTCTTATTTCCCGGATCTTTGATGTTTGTGGTGGTGCTGGTACGAAAACTATTTCCATAGCTTAATTTTTATGAATTTGTTGTTAGTGTTTGGAATGAAGTGGGTTTCCTAGAGCCTGAATTCCGAAAGGACAATGTGTTTAACTGGCTTGCATTAATGATGAAGAGACTAACTAATGATATGCTCGGACTATTCTGCATGTTGTGTTGGTCCATCTAGTGAAACAGGAATGATGTATTGTGGAATGGTTGCTCCAAAAGACATGTGGATGTTGCAAAGATTGCTAAACTTCATCTGCATGAATGGGTTACTGCTCAGGTGGCTGCTGAAGTTCAGAGGGAAGATTAGTCGTGTCTGCATGGTGTTTCAGGTATTGCAAGTAGTAGGAATTTGGTGATGGGTGGCTATTTTGTGAATACAGACATTGCTTCATTCCCTGATTCTTTTTGTACTAGTTTTGGAGTGGTGGTTTGGGATTTGCATGATAATGTGGTTGTATTCTCAAAGAAAATTCTTGTTTGCATTGAACCTAAGCTTGCGGAGATTTGGTGCATATGGGAGACCTTAAGTTGGTTGAAAGAACTGAATGTGGATGATGTGGTGCTGCAGTTGGATGCTCTGGTTGCAATTAACACAATCTTTAATGGAGGGGCTGGAAATTCTTATTTTTCTATGATTGTTGAAGATTGCAATAGACTTGCTAAGGACTTTTGTCATGTGACATTGAAATTTATCCCTAGGTCGGCGAACTAGTTGGCATATTATTTTGCATGTGTTGTTGTTTCATTGCCCGACTGTCACGACCCATTTTCGGATCATAACCGGTTTACAAAGCGAACCTGTTAGTTTTGTGCCATAATCCAATCATTGATATACATTATCATTACATTTATTATTTAATAAAGAGACATTTTATTTCATATCTATGAAATATTATATTGTTTATGATAATAAAACTTCTATGAATAGTTTTTCTTATGTCATCGAGTGTGACTTATAATAAAACCATAAGTTAAAAAGAATACTATTCTAAAAATCATTAATCGATTGTTATCATGGTAATGATGACAAGTCAAGGTTAGTATGTTGCTAAGAGGATAATCACATTTTACTGATTATAGATATGAGATATCACTTAGAACATAGATACATGTTAGGGAACATGTATTGGACTGACCCGTTATGAAAGGACTTTATGGATCAATGTCACAAGTAGCTTTCATACAGTGGTGATGTTTAAATCTTCTGACTGAAACTCACTATCGACTCCTACACGAGGAATCGCATATTTTGACTTAGTCAAACATATTCTTAACAGGGTAACAATAAAGACTATGATTGGATATGCCATGAATCTTGTAGAGAAGTGATTGTGAGAGTGATGAATTTGTTCCTCTTATGAAGAGTGATATCTTTAGGACACTTGATGAGTAGGATTGATGGAATGTATGCATACTCAAATGAATTGATAAA
>CAODLS011943461.1:0-10790 GCA_948243855.1 Flueggea neowawraea
GTTTACCCATGAAACAAGGAGAATAAATTGTGCCATTCTAAGATGTGGAATAGAATAACTAACTTAAATTAATTGGTAATGGACCTCATCTATAATAGATTGTATCTTTTCTGAAGCTCTTGTCACACTATCAACAGAAGAGCCTTCGATGGCTACAACAAATAAACACATCAATTTAATCAATTTGCACGACACTGAGACAATCACGTTCAAATCTAAAGGATAGTAAATATGTTCAAATACGAAGTAACAATTTGGTTGGACAGAGCAAAGCATATAAGTTATTTCATGTTTCAAAAAAAAAATCTAATTTAAACTAACAACTACTTGCAAATTGCAATCTAAATGCATAGTTACTAATGTTGGGAAAGCTTACTGATAGATTCCTCTTTCTTTGATGATGGAAATATAATTCTAACTCCCATCTGCTCTTCAATATTTTTCTGTGTAGATCCTCTGAAGGAGGAAACTTAGGAGTGTGAGGTCATGAAGATAAAAGACAAAAAGGATATAAAATAAGGGAGACTTTTACCCTTTTCCTTTGATGAATCGAAAAAGGGAAGCACCTACCTACAGATCAAGAAGATGAATTGAGACAGATATAGAAGTAAAAAAGAATAGAAAAAGAGGATTGAGGGAACAGCAGAGTACACAGCAGATAAACATCAAATTGACAAGTAGGTGACAATTACCAATGCGCTCCATAAATATATTTCCTCGAAGCACCACACCAACACTAAGCATATTTTCAGAAGGTACCATACATATTATATGACTAGGGTAAAGGCTCATTTCAAATACACCTCATCAACAAATTGTTACTTACATCAACTGAGACCAAATGTTTTTCAGCAGAAAGCATGGTCTCTGCCTTCAGGACTCCAACGCGAACATCATCCTCCAGGGTAGAAGAGCTGATCACTGATTCATTTGCTGCCTCAGTAATCATTACCACTTCTTCCTTATTATGAATAGAACTAGATTTGCTACAATGCACTTCTTCAATTCTACTGCCATCTTCTGTTACAACTGTTATATCTTCTGTTAAATGCATATAAGAAAAAATGAACAAACATCAGATGTAGACCGTATTCAAACAATCAAACGCCGAATTCAAATTACTTAAAGTCCATCTATCTAAAGCCAAACCACAACATGCCCCTATCAATGAATTGTCAACAAAATCCAATCAAGACGAGAAAAGCATCAATCAGTAGTCCACAAAAGTAACTATTTCTATCTTTTCGACACTATGATAGGATAACAAATAGATAACCAAGGACTGAACTAAGGGTCGAGAATCCGCAATGCTTAAGTCGTGCCACAGCCAAAAAGATAGGGAAGAAGCATGCTTTTAGTAACATTATAATAAAAAGCATTGTCAACAGAAATAACAAACCTTGATTGGAACTAGCTTGAATAGAGACTGGCCTCTAAACACGCACATCCGTTTTTCGCTTCCAGCCCCCGTCCATGCTGCTACTACAACTCAAACTATACCTAAAGCGCTGACCCTGCCACACAAGAAAGACCTTACATTTACATACAATACACATAAATCCAACAATATAAGCAACCAATCAATCCAAAGCTTCGAACCTGAGAATCACTGAAGGGTCTTGCTTTCAAGTACGGAGTCAAAGACCTGAGCACTCGATCGACTCTGCATAACAATAACAGGACACCAAAGAATGATTTGACAAATAAAGGAGAGAACTTGAAGGCCGCAGCACAAAGTAAACTGCTTTAAGACTGAAGTCAGGAAAGCAACAGATATTCCCGGGGAACAAACAGTTTACCTGAAGACCGAACTGAATGCTATCATCGTCTTCTTCTAAATTCCGGTAGAAAGGTGAGAACTTTCGTCTCGCCATCACAGAACAGTTACTCCTCGCACGTGGGTCTTCGAATGAATCACACGAGTGACCCATATCATACTTTGGGCTTTTGGGCTGAGATTTTGCCATGGCAAACTAGTGGGGCCAATGCTAACTGGTAGGAACCTCAAAAGTCAAAAGTCGGAAGGAACCATACCATGATACCAAGCTTGAAAAGAAAGCGACAAAGCAGACACCGGAAAGAAGAAAAGAATCTAGGATTTAGTTTTACATACTTCAACTGTTCATCATTTGCAGAACTTTGTCCGGTTGGTTTGAGTTTTTAGCCATGGTGTGTCTGGGATTTCTGTTTATTGGGTGCAAAGGCCATCATTCAGCTGGTGACTATGTTCTAACAGCTTTGGTGGTTGTAGCAATTGGTGTCTGTTTAAGGATAGTTTGTTACATAATTCGCAGGTTGCTGAGAGAGGAACATCCACCTGATAGGCATTATGGGTTGGAAATGCGCTCTAGGATTTAGAGCATTAACGCTTCGGAACAAGTTTGTGGGATCACGCTGGTGATGCCACCTAGCGCTCCTCTGCTGTTCATCTTGTAGACCCCATTTAATTTGATGCAAGTAGGACATTTGGTTGTCCTTTTTTTCTTTTCGAAAATCTGTGTTGGTTGCAAAATGTAAAAGAATGCATTTTTTATTAAATTTTAGTTGTAACATTTGTAAGGATCCATGGAGGTGATTCCATCCTTAAAATTGTTGTTATATTTTAATGGTTAAGTTGGGGACACATACTAATTTTTGCATCTTTGATGCTTCTGCACTTTCTATAAATTTAAGGATTAATTACATGACAGACGACCCTTGTCACCTTTCTCCTCAAATTGACTCGCCCAAACTATTTTTCTTAGATGTGTGGCACAATTTCACAGTTGAACAGATAAATCTTTTAATGCCTACAGAGATTATCATAAGGATAAATCTCTATTCAATTCTCAAATTTTTTTATTTTTCTTGCTCAACTATTACCTTTTCTTTTTCTCTCTCTTCAATTTTTCTGCTCTCCCCCTCTCACTTTCCCCCTGTACGCCTCTCTCTCCTCTCATTCTACTGTTTCGTCCGACTCAACCTTCTCTGCATTCTAGTGCATTCTTCTTTCTCTCTCTTCTCGACGCCTCAACCTTCTTTCTCTACATTTTTCACCTTCGATATGCCTTCTTCGCGGTCCGATCTGCCTTCTACATGCTCTGATCTATCTTCTTTGTTGCCGTTCTTTGCTTTTTCGTCTCGTCGGCGCTGCAGTTCTCCGTCACGTCGTGCTGTTTCGCTTGCTTTTCCTCGCTCGTCTCCTCGCTTTCCACAGCTAGATCTGGTCCTATGAGTCGGCCTTCAACAACGGAAAGAAAGTGGTGGCCGAATTTGCGTTGTGGTGGAGATTTTGGTGGCGGCTAGGGTTTCCCGGTTTGCAATGGAAATCGTAGCATATCTCTATTATTATTTTTTTACATTTTAGCCCCCATTTTTAGAAAAATTATTTTTAAAGTTTTAAAATTAGTGTAAAATATGGATGTGAAAAATATAAATATGTTTATTTATGATTGGTTGTTTTTAATTTTATTATTTTTTTTTTAGATTTGGAGTTTGTTTATAAATTTTGAAAAGTTTATATTAAGTTTACATTTAAGTTTATAGTCAGTTTATAAGTTTACAGTAAGTTTGTATTAAGTTCATATAAAACAATGAAGAATAGGGACTAAAATGAAAAAAAATAAAAAAAATAAGGTTTAAAAATTTTATGTAAAGTTAATTTTAGGTTGATTTTAAAAAATTTTATGTAGAGTTTATTTAGAGTAGATATTATGTTGATTTTAAGGCTTTAAAAAAAATCTGTAGAGTTGATTTTAGGTTGATTCTAAAAAATTTTATGTCGAGTTTATATCGAGTTAATATTAGGTTGATTTTAAGGTTTTAAAAAAAAATGGAAAGATGTTTTTAGGTTGATTTTAAAAAAATTTATGTAGAGTTTATATAGAATTGATATTAGGTTGATTTTAAGGTTTTTAAAAAATTTTGCACAGTTGATTTTAGGTTTATTCTAAAAAATGGAGTAATTTAAAAAATAAAAAATGACTAAAATGAAAAAAATAATAAAATACAAGAACTAAAACTAAAAAAAATAAAACCAAATTATAGTAAAAAAATATAAAAATGGTCTTTTTATAGTATGAGATGTAAGAAAAATAAGTTGTATAGTACAATGTAAGAAAAAAATATGGTATGATGTGAGAAGAAAATAAATAAACTATTTTTTTTGTAATAAATTATCTAAATGGAGGTGTTTTTGTAACTTACCCTAAATTTAATCATGACACGATCAACAGCCTAGATGACTAGGCTTTTATATTGGACTAATCTTCTATTACTCGAATGAATGTTCATTCATGATGAATTGCCAGTTCCGTGACTTCCGTCTCTTCTTTAGACGACAAGTCAATTACCTGGACGACTAGTCGTGCTCTACATGTGTATAAAACACTAAAACAGACGGGGTCGTGACGGTGGATGAACGATCGTTCACTTCCGTGTCTAAGAAATAACTGTTCATATAATCACAAAACGAAGCTTAATAAGTTACTTTTTATAAGTCAATTTTATTGGTTTTCATTACGAATTAAACTCTTCATCTTTATTTTTAACGTTGAAAGTGACTTCAATAATGATATGGCATAAGCAAAAATTCCCATTAAATATATTTAATGATGAAATTATAACACAAACATTACAATTATTATTGATGAAGAACGTTACAAATATTACTCCACCAACTCTCCACTTTATAAATAGTGATTGGACAACTTGCTGAGATATGCTATACTTTTCACACATACCGATACTCTTTTAAAATCTATACTGACTTGAGCGTCAGAGACTCCTCCGAGGAGCATCCCGACCTTTTATTGTTCTGTGTTTTTAGGTTTTGGGGTGACGCTCACGATTCCCGATTGTTTGAGTTTTCTTCCTTATTGTTGTTCATTTTTTGAGGCAACAACAATTAGCGTTGTCTGTGGGAATATTGAAAGAAAAGCCTTGTTCGTAGACGTTCGAGAAGAAGTTCACCGACAATCAACTACTCAGTCATGATGGTGCAAACGCCTCCAAACCAAGCCGAAAATTCCGATGAGGATACCAGGAGAGTTGGTGCTAGAGCGAAAGCCTCAAGAACAACCATCTCGACTGTTCCACTAGCTAATTACAAGGTGCTGAGGAAGCAGACCGAAGAGAACCAGAAAGCTTTGGGCGAGATGGTGACTTTGCTCTAACAGCTCCTTCCTCAGGTGCATCTTCTACCTACATTGCGTGCTTACGCCCAAAGTGCTCAGAGTGGGAGAGTACCAGAGAGACGTAATGCTCTGCAGCAAAGCCATCGCCAACCTTCACGAGTGCTTAAGCAGCTGAATCCTCTACCTCGCTAAGAACACTTCGATGTTTTTGTTCCTGAGACTCGGGTCGAGGCTAGAAGGAACATTACCCGGAAGTGGTGAAAATTACCTGCAAGGGAAAGCCTAAGGTTCCTCTAAGAAAGGTCGAGGCAGAGCCCCAATTCTCTATAAATGTTCAAGAAGCATCATATATGAAGATGATGATCGTGGAAGTCCTCGAGCATATATGTTTTTGGTTCCTGCGGAGGGGGAAGAGCAGTAGAGAGCCAAAGCTCCATTCACAAAGAAGGACATTAGAAAGTCGCTTCCCCCAAAGTTTAAGATGCCCCTGTTGCTGACTTTCTCATGAAAGGAATATCAGCACCAGCATGTTTAAAATTATGATGCTTCACGGATGGGAGGATGCGATCATGTGTCATGCATTCCCCATCAAGCTTAAGGACCATACTCGTTCATGGTTCAATGGACTGAAGAAGGTGTCTCTCTTCAGCTTCGATCAATTGAGGATGGAGTTTGTCAACGCCTTCATTATTAATAGTAATCGTAAGAAGGATGCCACATACTTGGTGAGCGTGAGGCAGAGCGAGAAGGAGACTCTGCGACAATATGTGGACGGGTTCAAAAATTCTACTCTAGAGTTTACGACTTACAACCCAGAGTGGCAGTGGTCGAAATGCTATAAGGAACGCGATCGGTCCAACTCCAAGAATCTTTGGCCATGGACTAGCCGATGACTTTGGTATATCTCTTTGTTTGAACCAACAAGTATCTTGCAGGCTAAGGTCATGAAGATTGTGGGAACCAAAGATGACAAGAAGAAGAAGAGGAATGAGAGAGAGGCTCAAGAAGAGCCGAGTTGGAAAAAGGAGAGGTCAGGAGACTCAAAGAGCACCTTTTAGTCCCCACTAGGAAAAGTACACTCCACTAGCTCAATTAAGGTCAAAGATCTTAGCGGCGATAGAGGGATCTGAACTCATCTCCTTTCCCCCTAAGGAAGACAAGCCTCTAGGGAAGGATGTTGATGCATACTGTCGGTATCATGATGTGGGTGGACATTCCATAGAAAAATGTCAGAACTTGATGAATCGGATCGAGGCGTTAGTACAGGATGGGAAGCTAAACTGGTTCATCTACGTAAACACATGAAGGGGAGATAGGTCAAACTACCCCCAAGAAGAAAGAAGGTATGACAATTGTCGCGGAAGAGATTGGCGGCGTGAGAACTGAAGAGGTCAAGGAGAACGACCTCAAGAGAATACAGGAGGGAAATATGGGAGAGCTCCTCTAGTTGATAACCAGCTCGCACACCCGACCATCAACACAATCTCAGGTGAAGAGATGATAACGGGGAGCACATCCTCATGAAGAAAGGCATATGCTCGCTAAGCATACCAAGTTAATATCGTTGTGCACTCAAGAAGTGGGGAAGAGCCCATCACGTTCACTGAGACTGCCAAAGGAAACATCATGCTTCTTCGCGATGATCATTTGGTGATATTGACTACCATCGCTAAACATCCAGTAAAAAGGACTCTAACGGATAATGAAAGCTCAGTCAACTTGATTTACTGGGTCTGCTTTCAAAAAATGAAACTCATAGTTGACAGACTTAGGGAGATGAAGATGCCACTCTACAGCTTTAGTGGAGAGGCTATATCGGTGATGAGGTCAATGTAACTTCCAATCACGCTAGGAATTGATTAGATCATGACTAGGATGGTCACTTTCATAGTGGTCAAGTCTATCTCAATTGCTTACAATGTAATATTGGGACGACCATTGCTAAATGACATGAGGGCAGTGATTTCACCAGCATATCTGTTGGTGAAGTTTCCAACTTCACAAGGAGTAGGGCAAGTTCGAGGAGATCAACGAAAAGCTCGTGCTTGCTATGTTTCCTCAATCAAGAGGAATGATCCTTGCTATTACATCTCAGCCATGGCAGAAGAAGCTGCAGAGGAAAGAAAGACTAAAGTGAAAAGAAAACCCAAGAAGGTTGAATGAAATAAATGTAAGTTGCATATATCAAATAACAAAAATACTTAAGCCAGTTGTTTAAGGAGTGGACGTAGGCCCTCAGGCCAAAACACTATAAATCTTTGTGTGAATTTTTTCTTAGTTGTATTTTTTTTCATAATATTTGCATCATGGCATTAGCATTTCTCATATGGTTACATTTTAGTAGTATGCACTTTGTATATGCATTCGGTAAGTGCGCACGATGCTCAATGAGAAGCCCAAATTACAAATAGGAGTGGGTGATAATACTTAGTGCCTAGAACTTGATAATGGCCTGGAAACCACTGTCAACAAATATGTGTTTTATCTAAAGCAATGGCAAGTAGAAAACCTTCTTTAACACAAGGTATCGTCCAAAAAGCAAGCAACGCCAAAATTCGCTAAGACGTGGGACAAGTAAAACCTCGAACGGTATTTTCATGAATGCACGCGATTGTTTATTCGCTAAGACGTGTGACAAGTGAAATCCCAAGTGGTATTGTCATGAACGTATGCCACAGTGTACACGCTAAGATGTGTAGCAAGTGAAACCTCAAACGGTATTATCATGAGTGCATGCGACAATTTGTCTACTTCGTACTCAACTTGCGAATCAATTACTAATATTAAGACTCTACCAAAATCACTTGCCTGAAAAGTCATTTGGACATATGATTGGGAAGCAATGATACATACAAATTTTGCAGGAAAGAAAAACATGAACAATAAATGGAAATAACGAACTTCACGAAGTGGAGTAGAAATGACGAACTACCTGATGAACTCCACGGGAGATGACAAACTTCATAAGGTGGAGTAGATGATGAACATCAGCATGGTGAAGATGATGATCTTCACAAAGTGGAGTTGAAATGACAAACTTCCTGAGGAACTCAACTCGACGAGTTGGTAAACTCCACGAGAAAATGTTGAACCTGCCGAGGAGGTGAACTCTACGAGAAGATGGAAAACTTCGTAAGATAGGGTCTAAATGTGGAACCTGCCAAGGAGGTGAACTCTATGAGAAGATGGAAAACTTCGTAAGATGGGGTCTAAATGTCGAACCTCATGAGTAGGTGAACTCCATGACCATGAGGAGATGTTGAACTTTAAGAGGAGATGAACTCCACGGAGAAATGGCAAACTCCGAGGGGTAGGGTCAAGATGTTGAGCCTCATGGGGAGGTAAACTTCCTGAAGAGATGAACTTCTTAAGGAGATGAGCTTCCTAAAGATATGGTGAACTCCATAAAGTGGGGTAGAAATGTTAAGCCTCACGGGGAGGTGAAATTCCTGAGGATATGGTGAACTTCACGAGGTGGAGTGGAGATCACGAGCTACAAGATGTAAAGTGGAGATAGTGAACTCTGTAAAGTAGAGTAGAGATGAAAAGCTCTGCAATTTTGTGAACTCTGCAAGGCAAGTTGGTGATGATGAACTTCACGAACCATCAAAGAATCACGAGCCACCAAGGTGCGTTGAATGCCCATATGGTAGTAGGGTGAAGTCAACCAAGAAATGGCTCATGAACGCCCATGTAGTGGTGAAGGTGAAGTCCTCCAAGAAGCGACTCCTGAACACCAACATGGTAGCGGGGATGAAGTTCTCCAAGAAGTGGCTTCTAAACACCCAGTGGTAGTAGGGTGATGAATGCTCTAAATGTGGCACTTGAACACTCGCGCGATGGCAGGGGTAATGAATCCTTCAAGCAGCGGCAAGTGGTCTGGTCCACAACAGTAACTGCAATTGGTCTGGTCCATAATAGCAACATAAGACCTCTGAAACCTTTCGAACGGCATGTCACCTCTGGAACATCTCGAGTGGTGTGTCGGCTCTCGAACGCCTCGAACAATACGTCGACTCTCGAACATCATAAACAACTTATCATCCCGTGAGCCATGACATAGAACTAGATGGCGCCAAACTATGTCAAGTCACTGGCATGTTACTCCCAAGTCGCTACAAAAAAAAAACAAAAAGAAAAAAAATAGTAGCTACAACAAATAAAAAAGAAAGGAACAAAAAAACAAAAGTTAATTTCGTGTAGTTGCAACAAATGGAAAGAAAAAAAAAAAAGAAGAAGAAAAATTGAAACGACAAGTCGCAAAGTCCTGGACGGTCGAGCTATAAGTCACACAGCAACAGGTGCGAATAGCAAGATGTGGAGTTACAGACGGATAAGTAAGCATGCACATAGCAACAAGATGAACCGACATGTTGTTTATGTGTTTGTTGTCACGATCCTACTGTCAGAAAACAGAATAGTGGAACACTTCTTCTCCTCAATTCAAGACCAAGTCATGAACGCTGCCCCGCTGTCCCTGACCTTGCGCCACCGCTAGAGAAAGAAGAAACTGAGGAGACGAAGCCGCTGCTGCAACAAAAGGAGAGCAAACCAGAGACGAAGAAGAAAAATAAAATAGAGAACCAAAGAAGAAAATAGAAGAACCGAAAAAGAACAAGAAGCCAACAAAACAAAGCAAGAAAATAAACTGTAGATAGAAAAATAAAGAAGAAGAAAAAAACAACCGTAAAGAGGAATAAGCATATCAAAGGAGGAGGTTAAGGTTATGGAGCAAACTCTGAATGCTTGAAGGCCTCAGTTGAACACATGATTGAAAAGGAAAAATATTAAGAAAATAAGAAGTGTTTGATTACAAGAAGAAATCATGTTGGGAAAACATAAGAAGTGTTCGATTCGGGAAGAAAGGAAAGCAATTTCTCAGTTAACTCAGTGGTTGCACTGAAAACAACAAGCTAAGTCCCTGACTTTTTGAACAATGAGTCAGATGCGCCCTGCTAAAGAAAATAATTACTGAAAAGCCCCTGGTCCAAATATTCACAACGAAACCCAACTTATGCAGATTTTTACTCTTATCTTCGAAAAAATCGAAGAAAAGAGTGGGGAACAATTAATATGACATAAGCAAAAATGCCCATTAAATATATTTAATGATGAAATTATAACACAAACGTTACAATTATTATTGATGAGGAACGTTACAAATATTATTCCACCAACTCTCCACTTTATAAATATTGACTGGATAACTTGTTGAGGTATGCTCTACTCTCCATACATGTCGATACTCTGCTAAAATCTATACCGACTTGAGTATCAGAGACTCCCCGAGGAGCATCCCGACCTCTTCTTATTCTGTGTTTTCATCAGAGACTCCCCGAGGAGCATCCCGACCTCTTCTTATTCTGTGTTTTCAGGTTTCGGGGCGACGCTCACGATTCCTGATTGTTTGAGTTTTCTTATTTATTGTTGTTCATTTTCCGAGGCAACAACAAATGCTAATGAGTTACAAACTTATTAAACTATGAGATTTTAGTTGCAATAGTTACAATTACAAAAGCAACTAAGAACAATTTATCAAATAAAAAAAAGGATCAAATTAAGCTACATTAATAATCGAGCTCAAAATAATCACAACCATTGTTGGGTGGAAAACACCCACCACCATCCTTGGTGGCTCGAGTGAAACACCACATTTTTATCACACCATCCAAACTC
>CAODLS011943505.1:0-39175 GCA_948243855.1 Flueggea neowawraea
GTAAAATTATGAATTGGTCTCCGATTTTTGTAAAATAACATTTTAGTCATCGGACCTCGTAAAATTACAAACTAGTTCATCGAGCATGAGAATATACAAACTACTACTCCAAGTAGTCAGATTCCTCAAACGAGTTCCTAAACTCTCCAAATTTACAATTTTAACGAATTTCCTCAAATTTACAAAATTAACCTAAATTCTCAAATTTACAAATATATTCCAATTTTTTCAAAATTACAAATCTAACTCTTCAGTTTCTAAAATTACAAATTTGGGTATCAACTTTCCAAAATTACAAAAATACAATATCAAAACTTTATTCTCAAAAATATCTACTTTCGATTCGGCCGACAAAAATCGAAACCAAATATATCTATGGGTTCATCTCAACCTCAAGAACATTAATCCATCAACAATTTCCTCAAACAAACAACAAAATCATCAGAAATCAACCAAACCCGAATCTAACCCTAGCCATTCAAAGAACTCGTCATTTCTTCTGATTTCAAGCTAGATTTATGTTAATCTAACCTCCAACAACCATAATCTAACAACTTACAACATCCATTTCAACAGAATCATGCAAAATCTGAAACCCATTTCAATTTCGGCCAAAAATGAATTTCTGAAATTAAATGCATGAAATGGATGAAAAGAGGTGATTAGAACTGAGATCTTACCTCCAGAGACATGTAGGAATGTTGGAAAACCAATGAGAGGCAGAGAGAATCGATCCCAAAGTGAGAGAGAGTGAAAATGAGAGTTTCAGACGAAATGGTCGGGGTTCAGATATATATAGAAATTAGAGGCTCACGTACGTGAATCTAAGGTTAAAGTACGTTAGGAGGACCTCACGTATGTTAGGATCAAGGTCATGTACGTTAATGAGTCAAAAAATATGTTCTGGAACTGAAAATCACGATCTCTCGTACGTGAATCATCTTAGAAACCCAGCTCACGTACGTTACACCTATTCCTCACGTAGTGAGTTCTGCCTGCTTTACGTACGTCATCTTGCCACAACGTACGTTGTGCAAGAATTTCAGTTAACTTACGTTTCACAAATTTCCAACGTACGTCAGCATACTCCAGACAGCATTCCTCAACTTCCTTTGAATCTAAATGCGCGTCAGATCATTCCCAATGTTCGATGACACCCAATCTTACAAAAATAACATCTTTCAACTATCAGAACATCATCTCGAACATTCGAGAATCAAATCTTAACTAAGGTCATTCAAAATCGAATGATGTTCCACTAAAGAACTTATCTGGCTTGATCGGAACTCTATAGAGAATTGATCGAAACGGGAGGGATATTACAGTCATCGGGCCTTTAAGTATGATGTCATCCGGGATGTCAAAAACAACATTGCCGTCTTTGGTTCCTCTAACTCTGCCACCTCTGATGTTTAAGATCTATTCAAAAAATGATTTCAACTCATCCGATTGAAGGTCTGAACTACCTGATTGAAGCCTCATGTTTTTCGTCAATTTGAGCACCTTGCAGTACCTCCACAAATACGAAGCATTCAAGGAAGCTGAAACAATGTCTTGTCTACTCGCCTTGGTAATAACAAGCAATATTTGCCTAAAGTCACCACAAAAAACAACCACCTTACCACTAAAGGGAAAGTCCATGCTATTGTCTTTTGAAAACCTTAATATATCCCTTAATGTCCTGTCTAATGCTTCAAAACAATTCTTGTGAACCACTGGTGCTTCATCCCATATAATAAGCCGATTTTTAGTTATCAATTCTACCAATGGGCTTCCCTGTTTGATAGGGCACGTTGAGTCCTTATTGATAGCCACCTGTATGCAAAATCTGGAATGAGTCGTCCTACCCCCCCAAGAATAAGAAGAGAAGCTATTCCGCTCAATGCAACAGTCATCACAATTTCACCCTTCGATCTCAGAGCAGACGACAGAGTTCTTCATACAAAATTTTTTCCAGTGCCTTTGTACCCATGCACGAAGAATACCCCGCCATTATCACTGTAGACAATATTAATTACAGTGTCATATATACTTCTCTGCTCGTAATTTAATTGGGACAACATATTTGTGTGTTCCTTGGTCAATTTATCTCAATTGTAACTGAGTTCTTCCTGGATCAATCTATTTCTTCCCTCTTCTATGAGTGATGAATTTGGAAAAGGGAGAGTAGGAAAATATTTTAAACTTTTCTCGATCCTCTTTAACAACTTCTTAATTTCGGACAACACATAATTCTTCAGTTGATCATCATTCCTCTGCAAATCTGTTGACATAATGAATTTAAGCACTTCATTTGGTAAGATTGTAAATACCTTAAGAATGTGTTTTCTTAAAAATTTATTGAGAAGATAAATTCAAAAAACAAAATCACATTGAAATATTTGGTAAGAATATATAAAATACCTTGGACCTGGAGAATTCGACGTTGCTTATGTAGAATGTCCTCTACCAGAAGATGCCATGTTTGATCCCATACTAATTCAGGCCTAAAAATACAATTTGAGAACAACAAAGTCGCAAAAAGAGATCATAGATAGTGACCTAAACCCTAGAAAGACGCTTCTATTATAGCTTCGATGTACTCCTTGTCATCCTCTAGTAGGTCGAGGGAGTAGCAAGCTTCTTTGAACGTTGGGTGCACAACACCATCAATAGTTTTGATGTCATCGTAACACGTTGGCCCTTGTACTACATTTAAGAAAATTCTCAGGTAATGCAGCTCACTAGCATTGGGATGCACATAAAATATCCTTCCTGCACTCATAAAACGTTGTCTTGGAACCCATCGGTTACTCTTCTTTCTTGTTCCTTATGATTCGTCACGTTCCTGAACGTGATTTTGTATATTATTTTATACGGGTCTATGGAAACAATTATTTGATTCAATATATTGCACACTTTTGACTTGCTGCAGTATTTCTTGTATATTTTATTTCCATAACAGAATTGGAAATATCCCTATTATATTACCGTGATTTGTTTGATTTTATTACCAAAAATCTGTGGACTTGATTAACGGACTTGAATGCAAAATTATTTTTTTGATTTGATTTAATTTAATTCAATTGTTTAATTTTGTGTAGGTTTATATAATGGTCTAGAATGAAGAGGAGTATATCAAGGCATTTTGTTTCCTAAATGGATTTCAAATGAAAGATTTTGATTCTTATTTTTAAATTTTACAGATGCTCATTGAGCGTTAAAACATGCAGTGCAAATGTTTAAATTTTTAGACAAATTTATATGATACATGTCACATTAATAAAATGTCAAATGTTACTCATTTAAGTTAACACATGTCAACATTTCAGTTCATGTATTCTCCTTTATATTAATATATAAATATAGTTGCTTCTATGTATCTCTTTTTTAGTGTGTTTGGCATTTAGGTTAAAATAGCGACGTGACTGTAAAATTGTGTTTTAATTCAATTGCAGTTTTTAAGTATTTAGTAATGAATAAAAAATTGTGATATGCATTGGCAATGTCTTCTTAGAATACGTTTAAGAAAAGTTATGATTTGCTGCTTTAGCTTTGTTTGGTGGTAAAATTGAAGAAAGTGTTATTAGCAAACAGTAATTGATAAAAAAGTTTTTCATATATATGAAGAATTGTTTGTTAAAAGTAGGTGAGTGGTTAAAAAGTGTGTTGAAGAGTTTTAATTTTTTGCATTAAGAAAATGCATGCGTTTGACATTGAGATTAAGCTGTGTTGAGATTATAAAATTGTGTTTTCGAGTTAAACACAAATTTTAAATTTTTGATCATGAATAAAAAATGTGATTTAAAATCACCATATCTCCTCAAAATAATTTCTTAACTTATTTGAAACACAACATCATAAAAAACAAAACAAATCTTCGGTGCAAGCAGATCTCTGTCGCAGTGAAGAGAGAAAGGAGGAGGTGTGGGTAGAAGTTGAGGGAGCAGAAGAGGAGATTAGGATAAGTTGATCTGAATTTTTTAACAAAAAGATCTAATTCTGCACAAAGATATTTGAATTGAAAAAATATGTAGAAAAATAGAAAGAGTTGAAATTCGATATTGAATTTAAAAAACTGGTATGAAAGTAAAACACTAGGCATGCTCACAAAAATAAAAATCGCGTGTACCGTGTAATTTAATCTCATGTTTATGAGATTTGAGTGCTTTGAAAGTCTTCATGAACACACTAAAAGCATCAAAAGTTTAAGAAATTTAAAGGATTTTCAAGATTTTTTTGTTTTTTGTGCTGGGAGGTGAAGCCCCCAGTTTAATTACAAACCGTGACAAAACAATCAATATTGTAACATCTTGTCCAACTCTGATAAAATCTTATGTAGAATCTCATTTAATTTCGATTGAACCTCGTTTGTTTCTAATTTGATCCTTGAGTATTTGGGAAGATGTTTGGAGAAGTAACGGTATTTTTGTAAGTTTAGGTGTCAAGTTAGTTCCAAGATTGATGGGGTTTATGATTCCTAGTTGGGAATGCGTTTAAAGTGCAGAATTTCGTGTGAAATGCGTCCAGGTGGTCGTTTACGTGTGTTATGAGGTGTCTAAGTGTGTAAAGATGGAAGCAGAATTGGTATGGAGCTGAAATCAGCACCTAAGCATGTAATGGTTCCATTTACGCATGTAAATGTGTTCTGACGTGCGTAGGCGGGCTATTTTGTGATGAAATTGAGTGAAACGGTGCGTTTCCGTCTGTGGGTTTATTTATACCCCTCTCTCGACTCTCTTTCGTCATTTTCACTCCAAAACGCACCCAAACTCTCTCAAATCTGTCCTATTCTCTCTCCTATTGCCTCTTATTTATTCCTTTCAATTTCTTCAGGTAAGAACACGTATCTAATCTCTTCATTTTTTCATTTTCATGCTTGAATCACATTTTGAATTGTTGAAGAATGTGGGGGCGGTTTTGAATGTGGGTTTGGATTTTGATGATTTCTGCTAGAATGAGAGTTATAGGACGTTAGATCATGATGGATTATAGGTGGAAGAACATATATTTAGCTTAGGTTCTTGAGATTTGATGATGTTTGGATGTGAGTTAGGGTTTGAATGAATTTTTGGAGATTTATGTTGATTTCTTGTTCCTTTGGTGAAATTGATTGTAGATTTCTATTTTGGAGCATGATTGTGAGTGATTTGAGTGTCTTGGAACCTTGGGTATCGGGTTGTACGAATGTTAGGGTGTTTTTGAATGTATTTTTGTTGTAGGGACTATTTTGTAATATTTTGAATGTTTGGGGTCTAATTTGTAAATTTTGACTAGTTAGAGGACTGATTTATATTTTTTGAAAAGTTTGGGGATTAATTTGTAATTTGTCGAGGTCTTGGGACTAAAGGACAATTTTGTAAAAGTTAAGGGATCAAATTATAATTTTACAAAATATTCGGTTTTCGAGACGAGAGTTTTAGATCTTCGATCGAAATAGGATTTTTGGCATTGCCTTGGGTTAGGACGTGCATTTGCATTTCATACATATTCAGTAATACCACAATTATCACACTTGACTTCTGTTGTAAAAAATTTTTGTTTTTAGCTATGTTTGATTTTTGAGGTGACTAGCCATCTATCGTTGGTCTGTGATATGAAAATATTTGGCTTGATGTTTAGGTGAGTGGGATGCCACCTCTAGACACATAGACTGTATCTTTTGAAATTATATGTTTTTTATGTATCTGAAATTTTGCATGTAATTGGCAATTATTAATGGATAGGTAATCCTAAAATCTAACTTATATGAAATCCTCTGTGATATGCAAATCTATTTTGGAACTACTCTGTTTTCTAAAATTGGTATTTTGTTTGAAATTATTTATATATATTTAAATTAAAAATAGGCAATGCTCTATTATTTGCTTAGGTGGCTTCTCCCTGCCTAAGTGGCTACATGTGCCTAAATGGCTATTTTTGCTTCCGTTTGACTCTATCTGTCTAATTATGTCCTCATAATTTTTTTCGTTAAAATAAGTACGTTGATATACTACTGATATACACTCGTATATGCATAAATACATTCGGAACATCATGGTTCGTGTAGTACACCAAAGGTTGTAGTATCAACACCTCAGCTTGTAGCTCAGTCAAACGTGCTTGAACGTATCCTTTAGGCTCTCAATCGTATGGAGAGTAGATGGCAAGACCGGTCATCTAGGGGTCAACCGGCTCCACTACCTGCGACACCACCAGTTTAGCCTTAGTCGGAGGTTGTCGCAGCAGTTGCACCTGTTACGCCATCGTCAGATGTCGATATTACACTTATTGACTTTCTGAAGCTCAAGCCTACACATTTAAAGGCAAGATGGGAGAAGACATATAAGATTTTATCATTGCACTAGAGCATTGCTTTAGGGCTCTGGACTACACCAATGGCGTCGAGAGGGTTAGATTTATAACATTTCTTCTGGAAGACCACACAACATTATGGTGGCAGTGTTTTGAGAGAAAGGAAGGCACTCCTGGTCAGAGTTCAAGAATGAAATTATATTGTATGTCCTTTCTCGAAGTGTTATATATAAGAAAGCATATGAGTTCAATGATTTTCATCAGGAGGAAGAGATGACAGTGATTGACTATGAGGAGAGGTTCATAGAGCACAATAGGTTTGTGCTAAAGGAGTGTCGGAGTGAAGAGGCACTAGAGAGAAATTTCCAAAAGGGTCTATTACCATGATATGCCAGGGTGGTTGCAACTATCTAGTTGAGGTCTGTGAGACAGATTGCTAAGATAGTAAAAATCATTGAATAAGTCGATGAGAGACACCCAATGAAAACTCTTAGAAGAGTAGGACCAAAGGAACAATGAGTGACTATCAAGATCGAGGTCAGGACAGTCAACCTGAGCAAAGGTATAAATTCTCCTCAGGGGAACAGAGGAAGTATGGAAATAGTCAAAATGTTTCTCATTTTTTTATCTTAACCATTCTATTCTATATTCAACTTTTAAAGTATTTTAGTTATAATTTTAGCTTTTTGTCAAAATTAATTTAATAAATTTACAAAAAGGAAGGCCTCGCCCACTTTAATAAAACCTACCACTTATTTGAAAAAAAAATGCCGAACAGTAGTATCTTGTTTACCATGCTAATATATCCATTTTTTTTTTGGTAAAACAAGGGTCTCATACGAAGGCCGTACCGGATCTGAAAGGATCTACAATCTTTAGCCATTATTGGAACAACAAAATCCAACATATCCAACTATCAAGAATTTCAAAATGAAAATTTCATTGATAATCAGAAGAAATTACATTGAAAATAAACATCGGATAATAGCAAAAGACTACTACAAAATAGAATTATGCTGAGATAATCATCCTCAGTGCTCCGGTCCTTGTGAGGGGTTCCATCTCCTGGACAACCAGATAGTAGTAACACCAGTCCGTAATGCCGAAGCATGGACCAGGCTCTTCTTCAATAACTGCCAGTTCATCAGATGGGGCCTCAGCAGGCTCAGTGCTTGTTGCAGGCTGTTTAGATTTCCAAATTCCAGCCTTGCCCTTTCCTTTGGCTCCGGCTTTGCCTCCCTTCTGAGCAGGGGCTTCGGCTGGTGTGCCAAATAGAGCACGTCCTTGTTCATCCACTTCGATTGTACGGATCTCGTAAGAACCATAAAACCGGTCAAGCTCGTGAAGGATGATGTTCCGAGGAACAGTGCCATCGGCATTGCCAATCATCGACATCACAAAGGCCAAGTTTACGAGTACAGGCGACTCCAAGGATGTAAAAGAGAGTAACATCCTTATTATTAAAATTTCTGAAGAAAGCACAGACACGATTGTCGCTATGCCAGTCAAATAGCCAGCAAGGTCTTCCAGTCGTATTGTCTGAGAGTTCCACCGTGTTGAAGATCTTCCTCTCCTTCAAAATAGCCATGAAACCATGAAATAATTCATCGTTGCTGGACCAATTGTTGATGGAGAATGGATCATCACTTGCCACATTGATGTGGTCACCCAAGTATGGGATGTGCATTACATCTTCTGCCATGTACTTGATGTGGGTGGGCTTGATTGATGCGTTGAGGAGGGCGAGGTAGGCATGGTACTCTCGTGAAGCACGAAGTAATTCGCCTTCAAAGCGCTCATTGAACGCTAAGGGAGAGGTCTTCCATACAGCTTCTCTTACTGAGACGTACAGGTCCAAGAACCAATCGGAGACATAGGTTCTTGCAGCGTGCTGTTGAGGTGTAACATCTGGTGGAGGAGGGTATGACTCCATTAACCTTTTGAAATGGTGCCAATACGAGATGAAAATTGTAGCATATAATGACACAAGATTATTGAAGATATCTTGTGTGTTAAGGAGCACATTGCGACTGTACTTTTTGTACCTTGTCCGGATAGGGCCGAGATCAGAACTCTCTTCAAGAAAGGAGCAAGCTCTTTTCAGTGGAGTTTGTCTGACCTTAAGATGAGGAGGTGCAATTACGGCTGCATACAGGAGCAGCTGATGGTATACGATCACCGTCAGCCATAGTAGGGTGGCTTATAAACGCAAATGGGTTCCTTTCGTATGCAAAAAAGGGCATTTCGGCTATGCGCCGTTTCATCAAGCGAAGAATATTCCTAATGTGGATGGAAGATTTACAGTCAAGGCTGAAGTCTGAAGAAACTGAGTTATCATCTGAAAATTCCAATACATGCATCGGATTTGAACTTCAATTTAATTTGACTAATAGTCTTATCTTAATAGGCCTCCTAACTGGCAACAACGCGCCGACGAAATGGTGAGGTGTTAATAAGCCATCCATTATACATTTATTAGTCCTATGTGTAATTTTTGCTTTTTAAATTATTTTTAAAATTAATTAAGCCATCATTTTGACAGTACGAGTCCAATGTATAATTTTCTCATTGTTTTGATTTATTTAAATCTCATTGTTTTGATTTACTTGTAAAATTAATTAAGCCATCCATTATTTTTGGTGCATCCGGTTAATATTTTTGGTTGTGTTGGAGTTGGGTAAAGCTGGCTCTCATTAACACACAGCAGAAGTGTTGACTTATCTTCATTTCTCTCACCACGGAAAATTCATTTTCTCCCTAATTTGAATTAGAGCCACCCATCTATATATCTATACAATAAAGATTTTTTGCTTAAACATATTCGGATCAATAGAGGGATATATTATTCTAAATTTTTATTAGTGTAATATTCGTGTTACGCATAATAAATAATAATATTTATTTATTTTAATTAATAGATAATATTTTTTTTGTTTTGAAATATTTCTAAAATTAGTACTGAAATAATAAAAATTAAAGTATTAACAAACTAAAAGAGAAATTATAAGTATTAAATATTTAAAATTTCTATAAACTTTTATAATTTTAATCATAATTATTTTATAAATTAAATATATTATTTATTTTTCTTAAAGAAGTGTATCGATTCATCAAAATAAATGATTCTAATTCATATATTATAATATTAATAAAATAAATGTATATGTATGTATTGAATTAAGTTAATATAAATAATATTATCTTAATTTGATCGAAAATACCAAATCACTGTTAATTTTTATATGTAATTTTTCCTTTTCAAAAAAACTAACATATTGATACTTGATCAGTTCATTCTAAATTACTTGGTAATTACAATATTTTATGTACAAAATGCTAAACAAATTTTTTACCATAGCGTTAAATTTATATCACTATATTTATGTGTAAAATTTTATATAATATGTATTACCGAACCAAAAATTCTCATTTTTTATTTTTTATTTAGAAGAGAAATTTAAACAGAATACATGCAAATCATTTGAAATCAATTTAATGGATAGAGGAATCATACCGAGAAAATCAATATATATTAAAGTTAGGGAGTCAATATATATACAAAAGTTAGGGAGTTTTTCTAAATTTGTCATTAAAAAAACACTTGTTACAAATTTAGAAAAACTCTCTAGCTATATATATATATATATATATATATATATATATATATATATATATAATACCCTTTGATATAATTTTAAATATATATATAATAACTAAAAATTAATAAAAATTCATTTAATATAGATGAAACTTTCAATGCATCATTAATGCATTTACAATATATTTAAATTTGATGCATGCATGAAATTAAATATATACTTAATTTTAACATTCATATCTAAATTAAAAAATAAAATGAATCAATTAATTGGGAACAGAGTGAATAAGTCAAACAAGTGGCTCCTATTTTACAATTCAAAATTCTCAACATTAACTATTAAACACCTAGATTAAACACAATATCAAAAAAAATGAAATGAGTAAATTAATTGGAAAGAAAGTGAATAAACCAAGCAAGTGGCTTTTATTTTACGATTCCAAATGCCCAACATTAACTATCAAAATGTTTAATGACTATCAAAATGTAAATATTATTATAATTAAGTGCAAAATTCATAACAGTCCCTGAGATTTAATATAATCTCTCTGTTGGTCCAAAGGTTTGGAAATTAGTTCCTCCCTTCATTCGACTTTAATATCGTTAGTCAAACTTATCGTAAATAACAAAAAGACTGATTTGCCATCTAATTTGAATCAATTTGCCAGATAAACCGAACCAAACACTTCAATAATCAATCCCTAACCCAACTCAATCTCTCTTTGTCAAAACCACTCTCTCTCTAACCTACCCTTTTTCCGCGGTTCTTTCCCTCTCATGAATCCAAAGCCCACCACCACCATCTTTCTTTATTTCCCACCACCACTACTGCCCATCGTTCCATCCAACCCATTTGTTCTTTTCATTTCCTAAGCCCTTAAATCATCGCCTTTTCATTTGCTCTTTTCATTTACTACCCTTTCCCAACAGTGGCCAACACCATAATCACCACTGCCAAGCTCGAAACCCGAATGCATCAACTTAGTAGGTTGTACCTTCAGTTCTGTTTCTAGCCAAACACATAAAAAGCCTTAAGTTGCAGGTCGCCGCTCAATAGAGAATAAACTTATCGCCAAAGTTATACCATGGAAGTGTATTATGCAATTGTTCACGAGGCCTCAAATACAATCAACTTTCATTATGGTTACATGTTGAATTGCCCTTTGTTAGAAATGGGTTTAATTAGGGAACTTGTCTTCTTGTTACCTGAAGACAACAATATGACATGTTAAAGCCAGCAAAGGCGCCACATATACATGTCGTAGTATTTGTGCAAATGACTTGATTTTGGGTCATTTCAGAATCCTATGTACGGGCTGATAGCTTTTCATTTACTGGCTTTTCAATAAAAATGGTGCAGATTCTAGGTGGGTTTACTAAGTTTTGCAGGTTTGGTAATGGAAATCAAGTGGAGAGAGATGAGTTTTTGGAGAAACTAATTGGAGAGAGAGTGCGAGAGATGTTGAAGAAGACTTTATGGGTTTGACAACCTTTGATTTCAGTCGGATTTGAATTGTGGTGTGCAATGGGCGGCGGGTAGTGGCAGCGGAGGTGTTAGTGGTGATTGGCTATGGAAAAGTATGAGAGAAATCACGGCTAGTGTTGATGGTGACTGGCTATGGAAAAGTATGAGAGAAATCACGACTAGTACTGGTGGTGACTGGCGATGGGAAAGAGAGTCGGAAGTGGACAAAATCGAAATGGGAGAGAGAGAGAGAGAGAGAGAGACAACGGTGGTGGACGAAATCGAAGAGAGAGTGAGAGAGACAACGACAGTAGTATTAAGGTTTGCTGAAATGTTTGAAGAAGAAGAAGATGAAGGGCTGGTTTTGCGTGATTGATTTAGGTTGGTTTGATTGACTAAATTGGTTTGGTTTTGGGAGGATTTTATTAGTTTGTTACTATTGGTTTGAGAGTTTTAATGCTGGTTTAAAGATTTGGTTTTGATTCAACAGTTTGGTTTGACTCCTGGTTTAATTGTTGGGTTTCATAATCTGATGCGGTTCAGCAAATCTCACGTCGCATTTTAAAAAAACTAATGATGTTAAAATTTAAGGAGTTGAGTGACTAATTTTCAAATTTGTGGACCACAAGAGATATTACATTAAACCTCAAGGACTTCCACGGATTTTACCCTATTGCTAATGATATGCTTATACTACTAATATTGGGAGTAAACAATATCAGTACAATAGTCCACATAAGATAATAGAATGATAAAAACTGATTCAAGACATTGATTTATTTATACTTGACTACTTAATTCTATAACATAGAATATGTGCAGCCATAAATAACTACGCTATTTGCTACCTAAGTTAGAAACTAACGAGACCTTGTGTTTTGAACTAGCAGTTTATTATCATGTCAATCAATCAACAACATGTCATTGAAATAATCAACACAACAATAATATAACAAGTGAGCATAAGAATTAAATAGATATTCAAAACAGTAAAGATAAATTAAAACAAAAGTCTCACTATTTGTTCAGATTAATTTTTTTCAGCAATTCAACCTCTTTGCAAATGTTCATGTCGAAACCAAATTCAATTGTTAAGTCCAAATTGCTTCCTTCCAAAATCCACCAACGTTGCTCTATTGTCATCAACTCATCACCAAGAACCTGAAAAGTACAAAAACATGTAAAAGCATAGAAATTAAACAACATATAGCATGAAAATTAATGCAAACAAACACCGAAAACATGAGGAAAATGTACAACATCAAATCTCCCCACACTTGCCCAATGCTTGTCCTCAAACATTTGTAACTCATAAATATTTAGGCACCCAACTTCTAATTACCCTTGTTACCCCCAAACTAAGCATAACCCAAATCGGTATACACCGAATATTTAAGACAGGCTAGTGCACAAACAAAGTGATTAGTCTCCACACTAGCAGTGCCTTAGGGAATAACAAAACCACACCCTCACAGATAAATCACTTGATCACTCAAAAGTATTTAGGGTGAAGTGTTTACACTCGAATCAACCAATAATAGATTTTCCATGACTTTATAGTCAGTCGAATCTCCACCAATAAAAGTATGAATTGAGACACCAATGAAAAAAGACTTTTGTCGGGCTTGTAATGGGGCTAAACATATGGGCTAAGAACAAAACAAGTTGAGAGTAGAATCAAATAACACCACACTGTACATGCCACCTTATTAAGCATACACTCTCAATATAAAATAGCCATAACTTATGTCTTCCTTTTTTTTAAAAGAAAAACAAGGTTGCCCATCTCCATTTTCGTTGGTCATTTCTTTTCTTTAAAATTTAAGTTTTGATTTTCTCCTTTTTTAAAACAAATTATTTTTTTCTTTTTTCAAGCAACACACACTACAGAACACATACTAGGGCAGCCACATTCACTAACAATTCAAGCATAGAATTCTCAGGAAAAACATGACTTGAGAACCAAATCATTTATATAAAAACCTCAAATAATTAGTGGCATGCATAGCACAACAAGAATCCTAAAAAATTTGGGTTCAGAGGTTGAGGTATAAGAAGAAAAGTAGGAATGGTTAAAATGGGTTCAATGCAAAGAAAAGGCTAAAGGTTCAAAGAGGAGCTTACAATGGACTAATTCAAGAAGTTTAGATAATCAACAAAAAGGTTAACACAAATAGCTACACAAAGAATGTCTTCCATCATCTTGATATTTCAATTTGAATAAAAACGGTCTTGAAGTGCACTTTATGTCAAGTTCTAGCAGTGTTCTATTATACTTGATTAATTCACATAACAAGAAAAATAAAGGCTCAAATCTCATATGGGTTTCATGTGAATTTTGGACTATTCCCTCAGTTTTAGTACTGTGGATTGTTTGTCCTAAATATAAGGTGTATAGAAATCCAATTTTGCACAAAGATGGCTCTAAAAAGGGTTAGATAATGTTAAAGAAACTTAAATTTTAAGTTGTCAAAGCAGAGGGCAAACACTCACATAAATAACATGCAAACAAGAAAAAAAAACATAGAACAAAAATCGACAGTTATGGCATGGCCATGCCCAGTAGGGTCAGAATGGAATTCATGCAAAAATGATATGAAATAGCATTTTACGAAGAAAAAAATACAAAGAAAAATGGCAAAAATGAGAGACAAAAAAAATACAAACAAACACACAAGAAAGTGTTCCCCTCCCCACACTTAAACACAACATTGTCCACAATGTTAAAGCACAAAAATAAAGATTAAAGGGAAAGAAAGCTTCTCTATTTTGGTCATGGTGATGGTGGATGTGAAGTCGATGGGATAAGGAGGTGGTGGCACCTCCCACACTTTTTTCTCTATTATCTTCTTCAATTTAACACTTCAAATCACAACAACTGCAACTCTTGATAATGCAAATAACAAAACAAAACGTCACGACCCATTTTCGGACCATGATCGATGTACGAGATAGATTGAACTGGAGGCCCAGCCTACCTCGTATAAGCCTCGAATAATCAGATATTCTACCCAACTTCATTTATTAATCATTCTATTAGCCATATTAAAACCATTTTACAAATAATAAGATTTATAAGATAATATTCATAATTTATATAACATAATCATATATAAAAAATACAAATAATTAACTTATAAGTAAAATCGGTATATCGTCAAATACAAAACCATAACCCACTACCCGGTGTGGAGCAACTAACGCAAACATAGATTGGTTCGACCAAAAGGGCTCTTGCTACAGAACTGGGTGCCTCACTAGGCACCAAAGATTTGATGAAGCAAATATTGAACAATTTGAAAGATGTTAGAGGGGATGGGTGAATAAACTTAGTGAGGGATGACGCTCTAGATTGCATATGGGACATCATATAAACTTTTTTGAAAACGTTAAAATACCATATACAGATATACTTTTATACATACGTATACACGCTAAGTATAATAATAGTTTCTAAAATCCATTTTCAAATCATTCGTACCTTCAGCAAACAATATGCAGTCATACGGATCTTGTACATATACATATATAACCTAACTAACTAAAAGACACGAGACCAACTAATCTTGATAAGTGTGAACTGATAATGAAATGTGGACTCCGCCATCATATACTGACCATGTGTGTTAGCTAGGCACACATGTGTTATCACCTACCCTGGTAACTATGCTTTCATATTGGTATACCAAATGCTACACTTACCCCAATAGCATAGGTTTCCCAAGTCAATAGAATATATACAAACATCAACATAAACATCCTCTTTCAAAAAACCATTTAGAAAAGTACTTTTGACATCTATTTGATAAAGCTTGAAATCCTTAAAACATACATATGCCCACATGATTCTAATAGCTTCTAATCTAGCTATTGGTGCAAATGACTCTTCAAAATCAATGTCTTCTTCTTGACTATATCCTTATGCAAATATTCTATACTTGTTTGTGACCTTGTTACCAAACTCATGGTCCTTGTTCCTATGAACCCACTTAATGCCAATGACATTGCAATCATTTGGCCTAAGAACAAGTTCTCACACATCATTTCTCTCAAATTGATTCAATTCGGCTTGCATAGAAGAAACCAAATATTCATCATTCAATGCCTCATTGATGCTCTTAGGAACTATTTGAGAGATAAATGCACAAGTATAAATATGATGCAATGAAGATCAAGAAGTTACCCCCTTTGAAGTATCACCTATGATGAGCTCCTTTGGATGATATTTCGCATACTTTCACTCCTTTGGAAGTTCTTACTTATCTTCATCATTTGGCTCATCTTGAGGAGGTTGAGCTTTGGAAGTCTCACTATCCTTTTCATTTATGTTAAGCTCTTCACGTTTGTCACCAATACCTATGCTCACATCATCATCATCTCTTGGAACATAATAGTTAGTCTCATCAAATATGCCATGTATGGATTCCTCAAACTTTTCTATCCTTTTGTTATAGACTCTAAATGCTTTACTATTGGAGGAATATCCAAGGAAAATGCCCTTATCGGATTTAGCATCAAACTTTCCTAGACTTCTTTTCCATTGTTGTGAATGAAACACTTGCATCCAAATGTATGAAAATATGATATCTTGGGCTTCCTACCTTTCCACAACTCAAAATGGCTCTTTTTGATCATGGATTGAATATACACCCTATTTACTATATAGCAAGCGGTATTGACCGCTTCGACCCAAGAATACTTAGGGAGGTCATTGTCACTAAGCATGGTCCAAGTTACTTCTTGCAAAGTCCTATTCTTTCTTTCAACAAAACAAATTTGTTGAGGGGTTGTTGGAGTGGAAAAATTTTTACTTATTCCATGATCCTCACAATAGGATTCAAATGGCTTATATGTAAGCTCACCCCCTTTATCACTCCTAATGCTAATGATAAAATATCCTTTTTCATTTTGGACTCTTTTCTATATGATCCAAATGCATAAAAAGACTCATTTTGTGTGCAAGAAAGAAAATCCATATAGACATTGAAAAATCATCAACTATGACAAAACAATATGGTTTTCCACCAAAAATTAATATACTAGTAAAGACCAAATAAATCCATGTACAACAATTCCAATAGTCTAGTGGTTGAAATAATGGTTTTGCTATGAAAAGATGATTTTGAAACTTGAGTTTTGGCAAACCTTTGACTAAATCCTTTTTCTAAAATTTGAAATGGTATGTATGATATAAAACAAAACTTTAGCTACCTTAAGCATAATACCTCTTTCTATATAATTAGATTGTTTTCCTTCCAAATCAAATGAACAAGTGCATTCACAATAGGCTATTAATAAAACCTCATTTGTTCAAAGCATAACATAAACATGCATTGCATAAAGAAATAGGGATTAGAACTAATATGATTATATACTATAGGACCTAGAGCAGTAGAGAGGACGCATGATCAGGTTCACAGCTCGGATTATCTATCCTGGGCAGGTGAGTATAAACTTGGGACTAAGTTCAAATATGTGTTATATGGATATGTTGAGACTGTTGATTGATTACACAGATTAGAATGATTTATATGCATATGGATATAGAATGTTGATTGTGTATACAAATTGGAATGCATTACATGTATAATGGTTATATGATTAGATGTTGTCACATACACATGGGATTTAATAAAGGAGCTGTGATCATCTGGCTCTCGTATTCACGTTTTATACTGGGCCTACAGGTCAAATTCATACGGTGCTGGCCAGACAACTATACAGATATGCAAGAACCCCGGAGCGGTAGTTGGCTTGCTTGGTCACAACAAATAAAATGGAATGCATAGTCATATGCACATGTTTATATGTTGCAGTTATCTGATTATATAATTAATATTTGTGCTTACCTGGATTTCATCTATGATGGTTTATACTTATTAAGTTGCGACTCATATAAACTGCAAATATTTTTCCAGGTCATATGTGAAGATAGATTTTTGTTGTAGATAGCTTCCAGAGGATAAACATCAATGCATTACAGGTCGGTCGGTTGATGCCACGTGCTCCTTCCTCCTCTTCATTTGCATTTCGCTAGTTTTACATGTGTGGAGTTTTGTAGTACTGTGAATTTTATATATGTATATATTAAAGATTTTTGTTTATATGACTTTATGTATAATGCTTGATATGTATATATATATATATATATATATTGATATGCTACGTGTTTATTTTCTATTGTTTTAAATTGTTACGCTATACGTCATATAATATAAAGGTGTTACAGGTTTGAATCCTTATCAACCTTACATTCACCAACTATCTTACCTTTACATTTTCACTAAATGAGACATAGCCACCATTTCCTGGCCTAAGTTAGGAAAACACCGATTGATCCCCAGTCATGTGGTGAGAGCATCTACTATCCAAGTATCAAACATTCTTATTTGCCTTTGCTCTCAAGCACACCTAAAAAGACACATCAAACAGTTGACTTTGGTACGTAAATTATGTTGGGTCCTTGTAGGTTAGTCTTAACTATGTTGGGTAAGATTGTTCCCTTTGGAACCCAAAATATTTTTTATCCCAAGTTCTTATATGACCTCAAGGAACATGTCGATGCAATATATCCATATCCACCATAAAAATTGCAAGAATTGTTTAAAAGTATGCCTTGTTTGACAAAAATAGTTTTTAGGTTTTTGCTAGAAGAGAAAACACTATAGTCTAACCCATACTTGGACAAAGATTGTCTTTGAGAACCAAGAAGCTTCTCTAAATTTTCTTTGCCATTTGTGAGTTCAAAGGCAATACTAGAAAACTTTACAACTTCCTTTCTCAACAACAAATTTTCACTAATCAAAGCATTGTTTTCTTCTTTCAAAACATTCTTTCTTTGCTTAAAACATTTGCACTCTTTTTCAAAGCAACATATTTAACACCAAATTTTTGAAACTCATCATGCAATTCATTAAAAGCATCATGTAATTTGTCAAAGGTGTAATTTGAGTTTACCTTATTGTCACCAGCTTTGTCATCCTCAATGGCCATGAAACACAAGTTAACCATCTCTTCCACCTCTTATTCTTCATTCGAGCTAGAATCACTATCACTCCAAGCTGCCTTCATTGGTTTCTCTTTCTTCTCAGAGTATTTGAATGATTTCTTTACAATGGGGCAATCTTGCTTGATGTGACCTGATTTGTTACGCTTGTAACAAATGATAGAGGTGTCCTTCTTTGATTCTTTCTTCATTTCCTCCTTGGAAGATTGATCTTTGATCTTCTTCCCAAATTTTTTCTCTTAAACAAATTCTTGAACCTCATGGCATACATTGCAATTTCCTCGTCTTCACTTTCCTCTTCCTCATTAGATTCTTTAATCACTCTAGAGGATTTGAGTGCAATGCCATTTCTTCTTCTTCTCATACCTTACATTATCTTCTTTTTCTTCCTTCATGCTCATTTCATGAGTAAGTAATGAGCTAAGCAATTCTTCTAAGGGAAGAGTGGAAAGATCTTTAGCCTCTTAAATGGCATTTTTTATTGGCGAGCATGATTTTGGAAGTGATCTCAATATTTTCCTTACTAACTTGGAATTTGTGTAAGTTTCCTAAGTACCTTCAACCCATTCACAATATTATTTAACCTATCAAACATCACTTGAATGGCTTCACCTTCTTTCATCTTGAAAATTTCATATTTGTGGACCAATAGTGAAACTTTGTTCTCTTTCACTTGGGAGGTTCCTTCATAGGTGATCTTCATAGTTTGGCATTATTGCACCTTGTTGAATTGTGTTTTTCTCAATGCACAAAAAAGAATACACATAGCTTTGTTGTTAAAAGACTCGATCCTTTTGTCATACTAATCCTACTCCTCTTTGGGCTTGAACATTTGAACTCCATCAACCACTTTCTTTGGAATGTAAGGATCGTCTTCCATAACTTGCCACACATTATTGCTTTCTGACTTGATAAATAACATCATTCACGTTTTCCAATAAACATAATCACTGCCATCAAAGAAAGGAGCACGATTAATGGACAAACCTTCATATCTTGAAACGTTAGCCATGGATGCCATGTTGGATCTTTAACTCAAGGTTGTTTAAACCTCAAATTTGATTACTCGCTCTGATACTACTTGTAGGCTCATGATGGCAAGTGAATTGGATTGTTTGTAAATTTTAAAACCTTTTTGAAATATTTTAGCACTTTCAAAAACAAAATCAATACAACTCAATTCACACCATAATAAGAACTAAATCAAAAGCAAAGAGATGAAGGTAGAAAAATCAAAGCCCCAAATTTATAATGGGTTGGTTATCTTTGACCTACGTCTATTCCTCAAACTTAGCTAAAGAGTTTTGAATCCACTAACGATTCCTCACTTTACGAGTGTAGGGAAACCTCTTATAAATCTTTGTTTTCTAGGCTCATAAGAAACCTCTTACACTTATTTTAACTAAGGACCCAAATAAGCAAACCTCATAATCTATCTTGGTTTTTAAGGAACCAAAACAAGAAAAGCCTAACTACCATTCCAAGCAATAAAAGCTTTTTACAATAGTCTCTCAATGACAACAAATCACTCACACCAAAGTAGACTGATTGCAACATAAAAACTCAAAGGTTGATGTGAGTAAGTAAAGAGCAAAGAAGAGATAATGAAGCAAAAAACAATGAATCAAAGCTTAGCCAATGTATCTCTTTTCCTTTCTCTTTGTTCAGACATCCTTTTATTCTCACAGAGTGAATAGTGAATGTTTGTCTCGTGAATAGAGCTGTTAAATTATGTACTTCTGTGATGTCATCAGGACTTGCGTGTTATGTAACCATCAGAGTTTTACGTGCATAGCATACCTCCTTGCTTACTTAACTCTGTACCTCCTTTCTTCCAGGTCTCCTCAGCTTCTGCACTACGTGTCTAACACTGGACTTGTGTGCTTAACAGTTTCCTCAAAAATATTTGCATCCTCTCGGAATATTTATTAAGTGCTTATCTTCACTTTTACATGCTTAAAGAAGTCTGAGCACCAAGAATAAATTGACAGTTGCGTAGAAAGCTTTCTGAGATCACATGAAAATTGATCTAAGGCTTTACGTGCTTATATCGCAGATTACATGTGTAGCAAACTTCCAGAGAGCACTTGAAAAATATATCTGATACTTACGTGCTTAATCACTCCATTATGCGCTTAAACAATTTCTAGAGACAACTAGTGGAGAGATTAGTTTGTCATTGTGTGCTTAATTCGAGATTTACAAGCTTAGACGTAGTCAAACGCTTAGGATCCGTGTGTTACGTGCAAAATTTCTTTTTTAACGGAATATTATGTGCGTAACGTTGGGTTTCCGTGCTTAAGTTAGACTTCTTACTTGTTTTGGAATTATCAACACTTAGTGGGAATTTGCATGTCGACCAAAATGGCTCATCATCAATGACATCCAAATACAACTAAAACCCTAAACAACCTATACCAAAAGCAAATAAAAGAATGAAAGAACAAAAATAACAGCTATACCCAATCTCCTAGTATAGAAGTATCAATACAATTTGAAAGGGCTTAATATCTAGTAGAGTAGCAAATTTGACATAAAACATGCTATTTAGCAAGAACAATCCTAGAAAATATGCAAATATTCATCTCAGACCAAATTCAATAGATAGAAGCAATCAAAGCAATTCTCGAAACATTCGAACGCTTGCTCTTAGTAACACTTGGACTTAAAAACCAATTCATAACTGTAACATTCTTGAAAAAAAAAAGGAATATAATTTTTTCAAGTCTAATCAGGGATCAAGTTGTGAAGTTATCAAACGCAAGTACTGATCTTCATATAATAAAAGATTTCACGGTCCATACTGACATGTTTGCCATCCTTGATTTAAAACAGCACATTCTCTCTCCTGCCTCATTTTTAAACCCGACGCCATTATCTCTTTTCCTCCATTTTTTGTTCTCTTTCACTCTTTCCCTATTTTCTTCAATTTCTTTACTTTATTTCACAAATTTCTCTCCTTCAACCAACTTCACACACCAAAATGGCTAGCATGAATGGATTGTATCTTGTTTTAAAGAAAAAAGAAAGGGATTTGGAGTTGGGTCTGTAAGAAATCCAAACTTAATTGGTAAGAATTTTATACTAGATTATTTAATTTGAAGTTTTTACTTGAAAAGTTATACTAATAGGGTATTATTTTGTTATGGGTAGTTATTTGGTAGATTAATTTTGGAATTTTGGTGGTTAGGGTTAGGAAATATTTGGAGATAGAATTTCATCCAAATTTAATAAAATTCAAGGTAAATTTCTAAGTTATCTTAAGAGTGTTAAGATGTTAGTAATCTTATTGGAACATAGAAATTCTAGGAATTTTCTTACATGCATGTGGTGGTTAGTTTGAATCCTAGAATTGTAGTTTGATGAAGTCTTAGGAAAAGTGTTAATTGGATTATATTTATTTTATTGGGTGTTAATTAAATAGAAACAAGAAAAATGGATTTTCATTGACTAGATTATAAATCCAAGAATAAAGTCTCGATGTGGGAGAAATGAGAGGCTCACTAATTGAATAAATTGAGTTAAGAAAATGGCTACGGAGGATATTCATTATTTGTAGGAATTGACTGAATTCAAAATTTGTAATTGGTAAGAGTTAAGTCATTATTGAAAGGATATTTTATCATTGTGAAATGAATTTAGTTAGGCATTCTTGGGTAGGAGAAATTGATGTATTGTTTTGTAAATAATTTGATTTTGACTTAAATACGTATTTTGTTGCATTAGCTTCCAAAGAACCATTTACGTCCGATCGTCGCTAGCTCGGGCCGCTTGAGTTATAGCTAAGTAACTTGTATACATCCCTTCTTGTTTGCTCGTTATTTTTTTGATTGGTTTTAGTCAACATTTTAAGATGATTTAAATGTAATTTTGAAATTTATAAGTATTTCGATTTTGTTAAATAATTTGGTTTTAGAATATTGGTTTTAGTTTATAAGACAGTTTCTGATTTATTAAAAAGATTTTCAAATAAGAAAGTGCCAAGAAATTATTATGATTTGGGATTTGGTTTTCGAATAACAAAACTATATTTGTGTTTTTAGCTTGTATGTATATAGGGCATATTATATGATTTCACTTTCGATATTCACTTCCGCTAGTAGGAGAGGTATATGTTGGATTACTCCACAAGTAGGAGAGGTAATTGCTAGAATATTCCACTAACGCGAGAGGTGATCGCTAGAATACTCCACTAGCTGGAGAGGTGATTACTAGTTCTGTTTTCAGTAAGTTTATATGATTTGATTTTGGGCCCTACGTATGTAGAATTGTGCATGTGTAAGTTTCAAGATATGAATTTTAGAAATTTCTTTCGCATTTATGGTTAAACAAGTTTATGTTTTGAGAATTTTGTTTTATTGATTTATGGTGAATTCAATATTGAGTAAAGGATCATGTTTTTGGTTCAAGAAAATTAGTTTGTAAGATTATACCTCATTTATTTATTTATTAAATATAATTGTTAAAGTTTTGTGGTTTTTGATCGAGAAAGAGTTAGTAACTGTTTTCGTAATGAAGAGCGTTTTCTTTAAAACTAAATTAATTTTTGGTATAAATAATATATGCCTAGTATCTTTTTATGTAAGCTTGTTACTTATTGAGCTTAAGGCTCACCCTCCCTCCCGTTTTTAGTTTGCAAGTTAGTTGGCTTTAAGACTTCTTTGCTCGTTTTGTAGCACACTTGTTCTTGCTTATGTTATTATGTTGTCTATTTCAATTCCATAAAACTTGTATTAAAACTCTAGATGCTCTGTATGGTAACTAGGCTTAGAATCTCTAGTTTGTAGGATTAACTTGCCTGGAATTGTTGAACTGAACTGGTTTGAATGGTTGGTTGATTGACAATGGATTATTATGATGATTTGTTGGGTATTTAATTTGATTGATGACAAAGAGATGCTTACAATACAGGGGTGATTCTGCAGAAATCTTTTAGAAATTATAGAGGTTTAATTGTCTTTCTTAATATAGTTAATGTGGTATAGAAAAAGTCTGTCAAGGTTAACATGTTCAGATATCTGAGGCATTCGAGTTTTGAGGTGGACCTTGCCCCCTCAATTCTTGTGCTAGTCATGGCCAAAATCGGGTGGTGACAATAAGCCGTCTCCACTCCCAAGGCCCTCTATTAACAGAACAACATTACCGAATATTTTGCCATATAAAAGCAGAGAACGAACAATAGAAAAACAAGTGGGAAATGGTCTTAGAACATATACCACATGGTCCACACATATCATTCTCACATATATTCCACTTCACTAAACGAAACTTAGTAGATAGTCTCCCCTTGAAAGCACGCCAAGTTATGAAACTGCGTTTGTGAATATTTTTCCTTTAAAGCATATTTAGGCTTCCCTTTGTCTTTATGGTAATTATCCACAAGTTCATGAGCAAGAAGCACATTATCAAAAACTCTTCTTCCTTTGGAAAACAATAATTGGTTTAAAGATATCAAAGAACCCAAAATTCTGCTCATACGATTAGCAAGTAACCCTTTGATAATCCTTTTAAAAACTTAGCAACAAGCAATTGGCATAAAATATGATAACCTCAAAGGGTTCTTAACTTTAGGGATGACCACTAGGGTTGTTGCATTTAACTGTTTCAGTAGTTACTTGTTTCAAAAAAACTCCGACAATATCACAAACGTCAGAACCAATAACACTCCAAGCTTTGGGGTAAAATAATCTGTTATAACCATCAACACCTGGATTTTATTAACATCGATACACCACACAGCAGCCTTAATTTCCTTATTCAAAACTGTAGCACAAAGCACCCCTATATGGTCATTAGTAACTTATAGACCAGCAGTAAACACAGAAAAATCAGTATGTACCCTAGCTCCATTATCCATCCTTAACAATCCCTTATATAATTCCACCATAGCATTACAGATAACATCAGAATCTTAAGGAATAGACCCATCTACAAGTTGTAAACTAACTATATTATTCTCGATAGTCCTCTTAACAAAGATCGATGAAAAAACTTTGCATTATTATCTTCCAACCGCAACCAATCAATCCAGGACTTCTGTCTATAATAAATTTCTGCTTGAGACCTCAACAAACGATAATGAGATGCAACAACCCTCTCTTTATGTAATAGCACCTAGTTATAAGACTCTTTTTACATATCATTTTGTAGTTTATCTAGTAGAACTCTACACTTTTGTGCCCTCTCAGAAATGCGCGAGAACTCCCTTTTATTTAGCTCTTTTTAATATGACTTTAGCAATTTGAGTTAAAAACAACCTTCGTAAATCGTCGAACCCTGAAAGAAGTCTTCCAAATCTTCTCTACAATCTTCAAGAAATCTGGATTTTTAGTCCACATATTAAAAATTTTAAATGGGGGTTTATTCCTCTTCAAACCATCTCGAATATACACAATAATAGAGGAATTATCTGAGGTAACGTAACATATTATGACCCTTCTGATGTATCCTAAATTTACATGTTAATTTAAGCATAAATATATAGCATTTTCGTCTTACGTGTGCTTAATTGTTGATGTATTTATACATTTTCGTGCCTTTTGTAGGGTTATGAGGAATGCATGGAATTTTATGAAAAATAGATGAAAAAGGCATGGAAAACTTTTTTTTTGAAGTTGGAAGATCAATGGGAGAAAGCGTGATGAAAACCAGTTCAAAGGGTGCAAAGTTCGCGTCGCGCGATTTGACGATTGGTGGACCAAAGGAAGGTCATAACCATGAATTTTGGCACCTCGCAGCCGTTACCAAAAACAGAAGCATCTCACGGCTGTGACCTGCACAAAAGGGGACAAAAAAGTTTGGCGGTTCAAGGGTCAAAGGTGCACCAAATGTGGACCTCAATTGAACAACTTGCATGCATCAAATGACCAACTTGTCTAGGGTTTTGTGGGACTTCAAAACACCTATAAATACCCTTTATATGTGCATCAAAAGAGGGAACCAACCTTGAGACATAATTCTTTCTATTTGTTCTTCCATTTGGAAGAACAATATTGTAGGTTGGAGGAAGAGATGGAGACTGTGCTCGGAGGGTGAGGATTTCTCTCAAAGGCTACCTAGAGAGGTTTCTTTAGATCCGTTTTATCTCTTCTCTCTTCATATATTTTGTTGTTATCATGATTTATGTTGGTTTTTATTGTATTAATTTGTTGAACATAAACATGATAGCTTAACTCTTTGGTTAGACTTTAAAGATGTAGACCTCGATAACTATTTTCTATATTTGTTGAATGGAATTTGTGATTTTTATTTCCATATTTGTAGTTTATGTTTCTTGAACTTTGAATGCCATATTTTTAGTATTTATATCTTATGCTCGAATGATATAATTGTAAAGAGTTTGGATTTGATTTAATAACATGTTTTAATTGACTACGATTATGACTTGCAATCATTAGTTGTAATTTTAACAAATCTAGTTGAAGGACCAAAAGGAGAAGGCTAGATGAGGTTAACATGCATTAAACTTGTTAGGTTGTGTAGTAGAGATATTTACGCCTACAAGGTATTTGATGAAATTTTCAAGAGAACTTAATGAGTCTAGTTTAGTTAGATGAGGCTGAAAGGACCCTTGTAATAAATGTAGGCATAACCTAGATGAACCTGAAAGAGGCTTTAGGTGACAATCGCGAGCGATTACTCATATCCCATAATCCGTTCATAAATATAGTGAGTAGGAATCTTGGTCGAGTCTTTACAGTCCTAACGTTTATCTTATTATTTGTTCTTTTATATTTCTTATTTCAAATACCAAAAAAACATCATTTTCTTGTTTATTTTATCTTCTTGCGTGAATCAATCACAATTAGCACTTATTCCTATGGGTTCGACATATTAGGAATACTCCTTAGGTTTTTATTACTACATCGACTGTCATGCGCTTGCAATAAACCCGATAAAGTTTTTGGCGTCGTTGCCGGGGATGGCGTTACTAGTTGTGATTGTTTATTTTATTTTTGCTTATTTGTTTGTTTTCTTTGAATTTATAGGTGATACACACTTTTGAGGCATCATTAAAGCTTGGAAGGAACATCACATCGAGAAAACGCTGAAGCCATAGTGTGATCTATTTGTGATTTCAACCATTCATTTATGTGGTAATATTGACATTGTGCTTAATGACTACAAACCACTCGAGGTTTATGGTAAATGTTTGGAACCATTCATGGCATCCATCACAAGGAATATTTAGTACCCCAAATAGACCCTAGGCATACGTCCGCAATTACGTTAAACTACTTTTGGTCTGCGATGATGTTAAACTATGGTTATATTTTATTTACGCACTTGCATGCATATTTGCATTTTATGATAGGTACACATTTACTTTTATTGTTGTTTTGAAATATATTGTTGATGCCGATGAAGTGGACAAGTTGACCACTTACATGCCCATATATATGCACTTATTGCCACTAACGTCTCATGTTTCATGCTTAAAAGTTGAAGTCATGCAATCAAGGCAAGAGCATGTTGAGTCGATTACCACACTAGAAGGGGGGTTGAATAATGTGGTATGTGTGGCTTTGAATTCTTTTCAAAAATAAATGCAAGCAAAGAAAGAATACAAGAATTTATAGTGGTTCGACAAACTCTTTACCTATATCCACTACCTAAGTATCACCAATTAGGATTTTCACTATCTCTCAACAGAAATTACAACTTCATTTTCAAGCTAAGTGAGAACTTTTACACTTTCTTGATTTCGGTTCAAGAATAAACCAACTTAAGGATCTACCTTTTGATCCCACACACAAACACTCTTGAAAGATGTTTTTCAAACACTCCCCAACAATAAAATATTCTAGTAATACAAGTAATAAAGATGGAATTTAATGAGCAATACACTTGTATTAATACGAGAGAGAAAATAAGAGCTTTGATGATTGGTTGTTGTTAGAAATGAATGCCCAGGTGTTGTAAGTTATGTTTCTAACCTCTCAAGCATGTATTTATACTTTTCTCTTGATTTTGGACCGTTGTGAGATTGAATAAAGCCGTTGTGGTTTGGAATGGTGTGCATTTAATGCACTGTTAGAGTATCCTCATGTACGTTGCACAATACAAGACGTACGTTGTCGTTTTTACATTCCAGATAACGTACATTGTGTAATATATGATGTACGTTGATCATAGCTCATTTCCTAGAAAATGTACGTTGTAACTGGACGAAGTACGTTGTTTTTGCACGAAGATTATCCAGTAGCTTCTATTTCTCATCCGAGATTTATGTCGTACGTTGAATCCAAATGACATAGATTGTTCTATAATATGACGTATGTTTTGTCATGATTGTGACGTACGTTGTAAAGCTTTACTTTATCATTGTACTTGAATTTTGTCTTGATCCATGTGGAGAACAAACATTTATTCTCTGATCTTCAAATCTCCTCTTTGTCTTTCATATAAGACGTACGTTTTGACTATATGAAGACGTACGTTGGACATAAGCTTTTCAAACATCTGTTGTTTTCGAGTTTCCCGTGTGTGTGACGTACGGTAGCACTTGATCAAGATGTACATTATTTAACACCAAGACGTACGTTAGATAGTTGAAGCGTACATTCATTTTGTACCTGAACCATCCAGTAGCTACTGTTCCATTTTTCGTTAAATATAACATACATTGTCATGGAAGATGTACGTTGTGTTGAGTCAAGACATACGTTGCTTTTTCCAAAATGTACTTTACAAAGGGCACAATCCATTTTTGATTTTTTTCATCATCAAAACATAAAGGGATCTAAATATTGACTACCTTTGGTCCAATAGAGCAATGACAAGCGAACCGACAAATAGAGAAGCATTATAAACCTTATCTCTTTTACTTTTGTGTTTAATTTCAATTGTACCTATGTCTTGTTAAGGTTGATATGGACTTCCTTTAGCGAACATTGGGGACAATGTTCAAAATAAGTATGGGGGAGGAGTTTAGTGAATGCTTAGTGCTTAATTTTTATATATGTTGTTGCTTGTGCATAATTGTTTATATGTTATGCTTGCATGTGATTTTGCTTGAAAATGCTTAAAATTTTTAAAATTTTTGCTTGAATTGTGCCGAATTTGTTAGGAAATGTCAAACTTGAGAAGAATGAAATTTGGATTGATTTGGTTTGAAGGAATCTTGTAGTGTGTTAGTATGCTTTTAACATGATCAATTGAAGAAGGTATGTTATTTGTTAGTAACTTGAACATTAATTTGGCATTTTTAGGTGGCAAGATTGAGAGCTCATTTATCAACGACTTTAGTCTATTAATGGAGGCATAATAAAAAGTTGCAAACTTATTGCTAAGGTTGTGCTTAATTGATTAAATTTTAACATTTGGAGTAGGCTTGGATTAATTAATGTGTATGTGCTTTCATTATGTGCCTAAATGATTATGCTTCACTTTTGAGGGTAAACTTAAACAAGGACAAGTACATGGGGTTCTTAATCTACTACGTTATCTTTTGATATGAGTATACAAAGCACTGTTATAAGGGGTTTTCTAAGTAACTGGGAGTACTCATCACAAATAAGCAGTTTTCGTGTAAAAAGGGAAACTTCCTTTATGGTGGAAACCTTAATAAGTGCAAAAGTACAAAAATAAAGTGAAATCAATAAAAGGAAATGAAAGAAATTAAAGGAAAGCACTAATGTTTTGAAATGATTGAATGATGCCAAGCTTGATTTAAATCAAAGAGAAATTTATTGTAATCTTAGCAAATGGGGGAGATAAACTTTGGAGATGCTAAAAATTAGGGGATTTGATATTTGTAACTCTTGGGATTGTCACTTCTTAATGCAAACGTCTTGTTCATTTTATTGATGAATAGCATGGTTTTCCTCTCTTTATCTTTTTATCTGGATACTTACACAGTATAAGAATGCTTTGGCCTTTTCGATTCGAGTTTTTATTTTTGCCTCGAGTTCGAGAATGGGTTTCTTGTGGACAAGAAAACAAGCAAGTGTGGGGGAGTTTGATATATCCTAAATTTATATGTTAATTCAAGCATAAAAATATAGTATTTTCGCCTTACGTATGCTTAATTATCAATGTATTTATACATTTTCGTGCTTTTTGTAGGGTTATGAGGAATGTGATTAAAAATATATGAAAAAGGCATCAAAACATTCTTTTGAAGTTGAAAGATCAATGGGAGAAAGTGTGACGAAGATCGGTTCAAAGGGTGCAAAGTTCACGTCACGCGATTTGACGATTGGTGGACCAAAGCAAGGTCACGGCCTTGACTTTTGGCACCTCACGACCATGACCACAAATAGAAGCATCTCACAATCGTGACTTCGAAAACTCACGCCCGTGACCTACACAAAAGGGGATGACAAAGTTTGGTTGTTCAAGGGTCAAAGGTGCACCAAATGTGGACTTCAAGTGAACAACTTGCATACATCAAATGGCCAACTTGTCTAGGGTTTTGTGGGACTTCAAAACACCTATAAATACCCTTCATATGTGCATCAAAAGAGGGAACCAACCTTGGGACATAATTCTTTCTATTTGTTCTTCCATTTGGAAGAACAATATTGTAGGATTAGAGAAAAAGATGGAAACCGTGCTCAAAGGCAAGGATTTCTCTCGAAGGCTACCTAGAGAGGCTTCTCTACATCCGTTTTATCTCTTCTCTCTTCATATATTTTGTTGTTATCATGATTTATGTTGGTTTTTATTGTATTAATTTTTTAAACATAAACATGATAACTTAACTCTTTGGTTAGGATTTAAAGATGTAGACTTCGATAACTATTTTCTATATCTATGAATGGAATTTGTGGATTTTATTTCCATATTTTTAGTTTATGTTTCTTGAACTTTGAATTCCATATTTGTAGTATTTATCTATTGTGCTTGAATGATATAATTGTAGAGAATTTGGATTTGATTTAATGACATGTTTTAATTGACTATGATTATGGTTGGCCATCATTAGTTGTAGTTTTAACAAATCTAATTGAAGGACCGAAATGAGAGGGGTAGTTGAGGTTGATATGCATTAAACTTGTTAGGTTGTGTAATAGAGATATTTACGCCTACAAGGTGTTCGATGAAATTTTTAAGAAAACTTTATGAGTCTATTTTAGTTAGATGAGACTGAAAGGACCCTTCTAATAAATGTAGACATAGCCTAGATGAATTTGAAAGAGGTTTTAGGCGACAATTGCGAGAGAACACTCATATCCCATAATCCGTTCATAAATATAGTGAGTATGAGTCTTGATTAAGTCTGTAAAGTCTTAACATTTATCTTATTATTTATTTTTTTATATTTCATATTTCTTATTTCAAAATACCAAAAAAAATCATTTTCTTGTGTATTTTATCTTCTTGCGTGAATCAATCAGAATTAGTACTCGTCCCGGTGAGTTCGACACTTTAGGAATACTCCTTAGGTTTTTATTACTGCATCGATTATCGTGCGCTTGCGATAGACCCGATTACCTTTAAAACCATCCATCCAATTAGAATTAACCACCCCTCGCCCAACTTCCTCCAAATACACTCATCCTCATCTTGATGATTAGACCAAGAGAAGAAACAACCCCTATTATTCAATTCAGACAAGCCACAGTAAACAGTTAGCAAAATCCATCCCATCCTCATTAATCACATTTCGCCCAACTCTATCAGAATTATACAAAACGGCATTAAAGTCACTTGCACAAGCCATGCCCCATTCATCACATCATAAATCCATTTCAAACCCTCCAACGAAGTTACCCTGGAGGCAGAAGAATTTTAGGGATACACAACTATCCACAAAAAAACTCTAATAAACCAAAACATTACATGTGAAAGTTTACCTAATTCCATTCAATGAATAAACTGATCAAGCTTCCATTGTAACCTAAATCCTTCTAGCACCAAACAAAACCCAAATTTTACCTAATTCCACACATTAATAATTGGCAGTAGAACTATAATTTGCCAACTTCAAACTCTTAAACACCTTTTTCTGGTTAACATCCTAACACTAGTTTCTAAAATACCTAAAGCACACAACTTTCAAGACACATAACTATTGGATTATGACATTTAATAACTTTTTTGGACTTTTTTTTAAGTGAATGACTTTTACAGATTTTATAGATTTTAATGAATTTTGTAGAGTTTATAATTTTTTAATGACTTTCGTAGACTTTATTTAAAAAAACTTTTGTAGAGTTCATAAATTTATCAATGACTTTGACTGACTTTATTTTAAAAGACTTTAATAACAATTAAAATTTTTACTTTATCACTATTAAAAAAATACTTTAGAGTTGTTTCAAGCTAATATAATTTTTTTTACACCTAAAATAAACAAGAAAAATATTCATTTTGACAAATTAAGCATAAAAAGTAAAAATATAATTTGTTCATACAAAAAGTCTCATTAACCCAAAAAAAAACTAAATTGTCAACAATTAAATGATAAAAAAATTTGCTTGTCCATAACAAAGTCCATAGATTTCATTTAGTTGCTTAAAAAAAGTCCATAAGAGTCATTTAGTTGCTTGACAGTAATTTGTTGAAAGTTTTTCTACTAATTTTGTGAAATGTTCATTTTGACAAGCTAAGCATAAAAAGTGAAATATAATTTGTTCATAAAAAAAATATAATATTCATTTTCATTCAAAGTATGAAAAAGTCATTGGAAGTCTTGAGTTAGAGTGGAAGATAATTGTGTGGTCTTTTATCTATACAGACTTAAAAAAAATCATTCAGAATATGTAAAAGTTATTGTCTATAAAAAAATCATGGCTTTTTGAATATTGGTCTACTTTTATAAACTATTTAAAAGTTTTAATTGAATACCTCATAACTTTTGTAGACTTTTTTTAAGTTTATAAAAGTCATAATTCAATACACTCAAACTTTCAAAGAGTCTTTAAAAGTCATAATACAATACTCCATGACTTTTTATGTTTATAAAAGTCACTAAAAGTCATTAAAAGTAATAATCCAATACACCTTCCTAAGAGACTTAATCTTCGATTGTTTAAGAGGGTCATTCAACCCTCTAATGTTCCAGGAGCCAATCGTCATTCCCTATCTGGGGGCTTTATAACACATATCAATAGTCATAGAGCTTACAGACTTTCACTTTCGTACTATAACAAGCTTGAGAAACTATAGATTTCCTCTCCACAGCACCACTCTACACAATAGAAACACTTTCCTTCACACCTTCTAGTACCTCACCAACTTTATCCCCACCCAAAGTATCCAAAACCTCGGCTGAACTAGAAACCCCCTTAACCTTTTTCTTTTCCCACCACACCTTCTTAACCTTCTTGAACTCATTAGGACAATTACCCTTTGAATGACCCATACCCTTACAAACCTCACAAACTTTCGAGTGGCATTCATCTACAACTCTTTGTAAGAGTTGTAATCCAAAATCATCCTAAAAAACAATAGTCTCAGGAAACTCCTCATTAACACTCATCTCTACTAACAACATTGCATAATTCAACCTAGATCGTTTCAACATACATTAATTACAAAGCAATGGTTTTCCAATAACTTATCAATCCAACTCAATAAACCCACAGACTAGAACAATCATGGAAGTGAAAAAAGCTAAATCCAAAGAGGCAACACCTCAATATCCTTGAAATCTATCCCCATTTTAGGCACCCAAGCTTTCAGAATGAAACGCCTGCTATTAAAAATATGAGGCCCCTTATGCAATACTTTATTGCTTCAGAATCAAATTGGAACATAAACACATTTGACTTAATCAAATGCACAGAAACAAGACCAACACTCTTCCATCAATTCAAAGCAAAATCTTTAACTTGCTGAAAACAAGGATTAAGCCCATATACACTACCTATGATAATGTGCTTTTATTTTTTGAACCTCCAAAATAACCTATTTGAACTATACTTCGCCATTTTCATACCATTACTCACAACCGGAGGACAAAACTCAGATCACACTCCTGAGACTATAAACGATTATCTCTAAATAAATTGGACCATTTGATCCTCACATCTCTAGATTTAGTACCTATTCCCACTTCAAAGTAGCATCCTCCTCACGAGCCTTTTCAAAAGCTATCACCATCTCAATAGCCACTATCTTAGAAGAATTCCCATCCTCATTTATCATCAAATCCTCAATGTCCCCACATCATGATTCAAATCACGTAAATAAACAGATGTAAAAGCCCTAACTTTACCAGATTGTCGATTCTTCCTCCCCATATGTAATTAGGATTCGACGTATAATAGGTCACGTTAAGAGAAATCAACCAACTAGCCTCAAATTAATCACTCAAAAAACCACACCAAAACCTCCACAATCACCTTTTTGGCGATTCAGATCAAGAAAACCAATGAATTGTGAAAGAGTAATAACCACACTAGAAGGGGGGTAAGTGGGGTTGAATAGTGTGGTGTTTCGAATTTGAATCCTTTTTGAGTTTTGGCACACAAATAAAGTAAAGGCAACAAAGAACACAGAGAATTATAATGGTTTGGCCTAACTTTTGCCTACGTCCACTACCTAAGTATCACCACTTAGGATTTCCACTAACTTCAATCACTTGATACAACTTTCACTTTCAATATAAGTGAGAACTCTTATAATTCTTGATTCTGGTTCAAAAATAAACCTTCCTAGGATCTACCATTGATCCCAATCTCTCAAACTCTTTGGTTTGAACAAAACAAATCACTCACCAACAAATTAGAACAATGATACAAGTCTTTTTAAAAATAGAAATTAAGAGCAAGAGCACTCATATCACAAAGAACAATAAAAAGCTTGAATTAGGATTACAAAATGGTTGTAGATGTGTTGTCTTGTCTCCTTAGACTGTTTTGAAAATGTATTTATACCTCCTGAAATTTTGATAGTCGTTGTGACTCAATTCTTACCCGTTGGAGTATGAAATCAATCTTGATTTTCTTTCCTTTTCAGTGTTCACTCGAGTGACGATATAATCCATTCGAGTAACTTTCATTGTTTGCTTTCAGTATTGTACTTCCACCTTGACTTACTCGAGTAATCGAAGATCTCTGACCGTTGTGCATTGACTTCTTTCCATATCCGACTTGATTGACTTGAGTCCTTCAGATCAAACATCACGCTCACTCGAGTGAGAAAAACTCCACCTCGAGTAACTTTGGCTTGGCTCACTTCTGGATTTTCTGAAATGCACATTCATTCGAGTAAAAAACCAGTCTACTCGAGTAACTTTCTCCTCTGGGTACTTTGTTGATTCTCTGAGTCCCGTCACTCGAGTAACCTCCTTATTTACTCGAGTAACTTTATCCACCAGTGGCTCTCTGAACGTTGGTCTTGCTCGAGTGGTTTTCTCATCTACTCGAGTAACTTCAGACTCCATGCATTCTAGACATTTCGTTTGCTCGAGTACCTTTCTTTTTAGGTTGAGTAACTTTGTGATTCAGTGGCTCTCTGGACACTTTGTTTGGTCAAGTAACTTCTGCACTTACTCTAGTAACTGTTGACTTACTCGAGTAATTCTGCCTCTTGCTCAAGTAATTCCATGCATCTAAGATATTTTGGACACACCACTTACTTGAGTAACTTTGACAGTTGCTCGAGTAACTCATTTTTGCCAATACTTTTGTCTTTTGACATCCTTGTTTCGTATTGCCTTTGACTAACTTATTTGCCAACTTTGTTCATCATCAAAACATAGGTGGATCTAAATGTGAACCACCTTTGGTTCAACAATTGATCAAATCGAACACAAGGGATTAGGGTTCTAAATTTTTTTTAGCTAGACGGTGCACGTCAGCAAAGGGCACTTAATGTGCACTGAAGAGAACTGAAAAATAATCCAGTTCCCATTATTACAACAATACTAAAACTGATAATTTTACAATCTAACTAAAGTAGAAGGAGGTCTTTTGAGGGGAAAAAAAAAGAAAAGAAAATGTTTGTTCTCAAACCACATATTTTTCCTTTATATTGCCAAAAAAAAATTGCATGTATTTTTCTAATTTATTTTGTCTCTTTTCGAAGGTGAACTTCAACATACATATATCAACCTGTGGACACTTTCAGTTCTTTTTTAAATGAATTGGAAACAAAATTGGTAATCCTCTCCTTTGTAGCACTTATTTATTCAAATATAAAAGAGGAAGCAACTGATCAACATTGTTGGAAATGTAGACTTCATATGGTCACCATGATACTATTGTAGCGGATAAGAATTTGAAGGAAAAAATGAGAAATTTTCCCAAGGCCTATTCCATTACAACTGTCATCTCCACCGACAATGGTGACATGGTTAGCTATGTATTTGGGCTGAGTGGAACAAATCAATATAGAGAGCAGGAAACATTTGGTCACATGTTATTCATCACTCCTCTTGTTTGTTTAGGTTGGTCATATGTTGTACAAGTACTAACGCATGTTAGAATTTGAGACCATGTTCCTCACTACTCAGCACCACAAATTTGAACAAATTAGAAATATTGTCATGCATTCAGGAACGAGTGAAAGATCTTTTGATTTTTCTATCAATTATAAACCACCATCAACCCTACAATGATACAATATAGTATTGATTAATTTAGATTAGCCAACTTGTATAGCCCAATTTCCCAGATTATATTTCTGAAATTCTAATTGAATGGCATTGAGCACTCAATTAGACTGACCTATGGCTGTAGGCTCTCTTCCATCGTCGGCCCCAATTATACGAATAGACAAATGCGGTCAAAATTTGTCTCCATTTTTAGAGAGCAATTAACAAATGCAGATTTGGTGACCGAAAGAGGGACAAATGCAGATTTAGTAAAAAGAAGCATTTTCTCTCTTACGCCCCAATCAACTCTCCATGCATTACGTGTATTGCATGCATGCATATTGCAAATGTAGTACCTCTAATCTAAAATTCCTGACCATGTATATATTGCATCCAAATACCGCAAAGTTTTGTGAAAAAAGAAAAGGACAACAATATTGTTGGCGATACCCATTAATTATTCATGGCAGTGAGTTTAAAGCCTGTCGTGGTTCTCATGATTCTCATAAGCTTTTCATCTTTACTCATATCGGAAAGTCTGATCATTGTTAAAGATTCAAAGTCACAATGGACTGAAGTCTTACCTGATGGGTAGGAGGATCCGGCCATGTGAAGACTCCTTCGGCAGATATCAATTAGCCTGTCCCAAGTCTTGCTGATGGCTATCATTGAACAAGTCACAACAACCGCAACAAAAAAAAATTAATTTCACTTTCCCTGCATTATTTTATTTGGTATAGTAGAGATATCAGATAAGAGAGATTTCAGGTTGGACTTAAATTTTAGGCATTCCTTTGGTTGATAGATATCTGTGAATGCATTTTGTTATATCATGCAAGCATTTATGAAAATAATTCTAACGATTATGTGTTAATAACTGCATTTTTCCTCTTTAAATGTGGAGCAATTAACAAATGCATATTTGGTGACAATATAAAGAACAAGTCCAGATTTAGTTGCCAGTCTTAAACCTCAATCGACTCTCCATGCACTAATCTCTAATTAATCTTCCTCTCCCTAATATATACGAAACCTAGGAGCACTCATATTGCATATACAATACAACTATAACAAGAACAAAAAAGAAAAAAAGATTAACAAGGGAGACCACAACAACGGTTTTGGCCGCACCGGTAACCGGTTAATATTAATCATGAAGATAAGTTTGAAGCATGTTGTGCTTATCATGATCCTGTTGTGGTTCTCATGTTTACTCGTATCAGAAGGTCGCATTATTAAAGATTCGAAGTCACAAGGGCTTGAAGTCTCACCCGACGGACTGTACATCCAATATGGGGTTATATCAAGACGAGCTCAGGAGAATCCGTTGATCTGGACAATTCTCGTCCAAGCCCTGGTGAGGGTCATCATTGAACATATCAGAGGAACTGATATGGAAAAGAACTCGTACTGATAAAAAAAACTCCCAAAATTATAATTTATGTGACGAAAAAAATTCTAATTAAAAAAAGCACAAAACTATAAGCTAATTTTATATGTTTGTTGTAACATTAACAAAGTATTAAGTGCACTTGAATTTTATTCATTTGATTTATAATTTTTTATTTTTTATTTTCTTTCAAAGTTGATGAATATTCAATATTAATTAAACAAGCTAATTATTTGATAAATTTGGTGACTACTTCAAAAGATTCATTTAGTTAACTTATAAATCTTCTTTTATTAGTTTTTTTTAATTCAAAATTGGGTATTTTTTTGTTATGTTAGATTTTTTTTTTACTTTATAAGTTTAGATTATGTTCACATGTGCATTACATCTTGATTATGTATAGTTTTATCAAAATAAAATCATCGAATTAAAAATATTACTTGTAATACTAAAATTTACAAAAAGAAAAGAAGCAAATTCATTTTTCACATACATCTTTCATTGAGTTTTACGTGGTTTTTCAGTAAAATAGTCTCTTTCTCCTTTCTTCCTCTTGGCATCGCGAATCTAGAATGTCGATGATCTTTTCCTTCTCCGCCACGGATCCCGTCGCGGATCTTTTTCTTCTCCGCCGAACTTATCTCATGCTCTCTCTTTCTCTCTCTCTCCAGTGTCGCGATGATGGAATCACGACAACACCACCTCTCTCTGTCCTTTCTCTCTTTGTCTCCATCGCGACGAAAACCCCCATCTCTCTCTCTCTCTTCATTGGCGCCACTTGATGAGAACACGAATGAAGATGATGGGAGATCGCTTTCACCTTTTGTCTTTTGTCTCTCCATTTCGACGGGAGAGATTTGGCATCGGATTCATCTTTTGTTCTTATTGGAGATTGGGCGGCACCTACCAAGGTTGGCCAAACATTAGCCGCCTGTGTTTTTATTTAAAATAGTATGTTAAGTCCCTTAGTTTTCATGAAATTGTAAATTAGTCCTTACGTTTGTAAAATAACACCTTTGTTCAACTAAATTTCATATTGTATACACCTTTGTACATCCAAATTTCAAGTTATGTACACCTTTGTACACCAAAATTTTAAGTTGTGTGCACCTTTGTACACGTAAACTTTTGCACACCAAATTGACAACCATTAAATAAATTAAAATTTTTAAATATCGTGTGCATCAACGAAAATCTGTGTATACTTATATACATCATTAAATTAGCTTAATTTAAAAAAAGTATTATAGATGTGTGCACCATCATCTAAAAATTCATTAAATCAACTTATTAAAAAATTGTGAACTCCTTTTTGCACACTTGTGTACACCATTGTGTACCTTCTGAAAAAATCAAATATATTTAACAATAATTTCATTAAAAAAAAAACTCAATTTCTCATTAGATATTTTTAAGATGTGTTTATTTTATGTGTATATTTTTTATAGTTAGAAATTTGAGATACCATTTGTAAGATTTGAGAGTTTCGGAAACGTGTTATTTTCCCATGTTTTTTTGATACCACGGACTAGCCCGTACCAGACCAACCAGCTTCAAGTAAACTTTAAGGGAATGAGATGAGGCCCAACTCCAAGAACCTAACAGCACAATTGACTCCATTTTTAAATTCCGAAAGTGACAATCAGAAATGCTCAGGAAATGTGGCTGATCATACATTGACATTATGTTGGGTTGACTATTTCAGAATCTATCTCTGATTCTCTTTGATCTTTTGAACTGCCAACTAGTCCATCTTAAGCTATCAGCGAATCATGCCGCTCACTAGCTAGCAAGAACGCACTCAGAAAAAAGAAAAAAAAAAAGCGCTCTAACTGGGCAGATACAGGTATGCCCTGTTTGTTTTTTGTTCTTAATTTTAGTTTATTATTTCCTTATCTGATTCTATACTTGCTGTTATTGTTACTTGCATAAATCCTTCCGTATTAGCATCAATT
>CAODLS011943521.1:0-13288 GCA_948243855.1 Flueggea neowawraea
AAATTAGGTCATCCTTCTAATACCCAACCGCATTTGGTTTGAAAGTGGTTTAGTGTTCATTATCTTTCCATATGAGTTTTATAGTATATTTAATTATTGGAGAAAAGCACAAATAATCATGTCCTTTCATCTCAATCTCTATGGGAATAGCTTGGAAGTATGCATAAGATAATGTAATTATGGATAAATTTATGGAGGTGTGGGGGAGAGACCTTAGTTAATTTGACTCTTGTTTCTTTCTATGGAAAAATCATTAACTTTGAACTTTGACTTCCATTATCCACTACAAAATTTTGGTTTCACTAATTCTAGAAACTATATACATAGTCTTGGTATTACCTTCCAAGGCACTATAAAAGAAGAAAAAAAAGCAATAGTACTCCTAAGTTGTTTCGTAATCATTTTTTGTACCATATCTATTTTTTTAATTTTATTTAATTTCACAACCAAATTAATGACAAAATAGAAAACTTAGAACCGACCACCCAATACTTATCTGCCAAACAAACCTATATAGTTAAAAAGGGAGGGGGGGAAATTTTCTTTAATGAGTGGAAGACACTATTCCCACCAAGAATTAGAAGCAAAAACATGAATTAAAAGGGCACATTATTAGTGGACAAAAGGGTGTTTTTTTTGTTTGTGATACACTTCAAATATGGCTTACACGTGAGAGTGAGTTAAAGAAGATAATGCACTAAACCAACCATAATTAATTTATTGTTTATATAGAATTAAGTAATTAATTAGATGGGAAGTGGAGATTGGTTGATAAAGGAAGATCATATAAATGGCGGCCGACCATGCTACGAAATTTGATTTGTAACCACATTTTGTCTTCAGTTTTAAGTTCCTATGTGAAGAAAAGAGAATGTTATGTGCCTTTTACTTTTCTTTCTTGTTTATCATAATAATGTCATTAAGCAACAATACTTAGGGTTTCATCATGATCACAAATTTATTTCATTTCCTTTAGTTTTGCCTTTGAGAGGAGCAAAATAAGAAAAGGCCAAACTCTCCTCAATAAACCCATTATTAGTAAAAGGGCCCAGGGTCCAAATAACATTTCTTACAACTTCGATACATTGATAAGTCTCTAAATTGTTAACAAAAGAGGGACATACGACCATCACCTTTTAGAATACAAATTTTTTTGCGTCGCTATAAAATTTATATGCATTACATTTATGTAAAATTCTTCATCTTGTATGCACTACCTCTTCTTTTTTTATACGCCAAACTTATTTTTTTATAATTGGGCCTACTGTTTTGACGGTCTAACCTCATGTATTAAAAACAAAAAAAAAACAACCATTAAAAAACTGAAAAAACAACAAAAAAAAACATTTAATTTGTACTATTAAACACAACAAAAAACTTTAGCACATAAGAAACAAAAGAAACAAACAAAAGAAACAAAAGAAAGAGAGTTCAGCCACACACAAAAAATATTGTAACTAAAACAAAGAAATAACAAAAAAACTAAAAAATCAAAAAAAGAAACAAACATTAGTCTCCAGTTTTTAAAAAAGAAAACTAAAAATAAATCCAAAGAAAACACAAGTACATACGTGTACTTTATTATATTTGGTAGTTTTGATTTTTTGGGAGATCATTTTATAATTTTGACTTTTAAATGAGATACACGTGGAAACCAAGAAATACTGTCCCTAAAACAAAGAAATAACAAAAAACTAAAAAAATCAAAAAGAGCAACAAACATTAGTCTCTAGTTTAAAAAACTAAAAATAAATTCAAAGAAAATACAAGTACATAATGTATTTTATCTTATTTATGTAGTTTTAACTTTTTAGGAGATCATCCTATAATTTTGACTTTTAAATGGGACAAGCGCGAAAACCAAAAAAAATATATTTTTTAATTTTAATTTTCAAAGTGTATTTTTATGTAATTAGGCCTTAACAAAACGAATTAAAAAACGATCCCATACCCTTTTCCCATTAATTGCTGAATTAAATGTTTTTACTTTCGGTTATTTCAAGATTGAATATGGATGAAAACAATAGTTTGAAGATGAAAATATTTATATATTTTGTTGTATACTATGTCTCTTAACAGTTGACGCACAATTGAATAGAGGTTTGTCCATTTTGAATTGATTATTACTCTTTACTATTTTGTACTTAAAAAATTGTCCGAGTAATTTGAGGAGAGAATATACTTATAAATAATTTTTGACCTTAACTCTTAATCGAATCAAGGCACAATATATTTACTAAAAGAACAATTTATTTTCATTTTAGTTGAAGAGCCATCATCAAAACAAGTGTAAATCAAAAATCTTAGGTACCATCTTCCCCAATTAGCAGAACAACATTGTCAGTGATCATCGATCAAACACAACTTCAACCTTTTTTTATCAATCTTGAATCTTTAATACTAAATGTACAGTTGCAAAAAAAGTCCTAGAAGAAGTAAAATCTTTTCTTCAATTAGTTTAATATGCAGAGAGATTAAGCATTTGACCGCCTTAATTATTACAAAGAGACCAATTAAGGGTAACAACTAACAAGAATATGGATGTGATGTGAAGAGCAACCATACCTGGACCAACCATATGAAGTGTTGGGCCAGCAATTGAAGATCTATAATTTCTATGCTTCGTTTGGCTGACAACTTGATATTCCTCATTAAATTCCATTTCTTCATTGCCACAACCGTCTGCTATTAGAAATGGTTTCCAAAGTCCAAAACCCTACATAATGCAACAGTGTTAGGACTAATCACGATTCTATTAAGTGTTTCATTCAAATATTCCATAGTACAAAGCCATGAACTGAGCACAAATAGTGCCATATCACGTGTATACATAACTTCAAACATGAATCTGAATTTAGAAAAGAAATACTAATTATTAAGGTACAGACGAAATATGGGGAAAAAGAATCAAGTTCATTCAGCTCAAACTTGTTATTTTAAACATTTTGTCAACAAAGTATTTGCATTTGATAGCTGAAAGATTAAGATAAGTTTATATAACAAAAAAATAACAGGTTTGTTTAGAATTATAATATGTTGAATACGATTAAATATGCAATAAACCAGTCGAAAATGTTGAAAATAAATTAATCATAATCATAGATCAAACCACAAAATGCTAGTTTTGCTAAAAAACTTGCTCTTTTTTTTTAACGATGTAGATAAGTTCTAATCTCATGACTGGGAAAAATTTGGCACAAAAATAATGAAGCACAAATTTTAGGGAATGTGAGGGATGCTGGTTTGGCTAGCATTGAACATCATTTCAAGCATTAATGGCTGATACTGTACTGGAAGAAGCTCAATATATGTGAGAATCTAGAAGAAAGATTCAACCAGCAAACCTTCCCCCCACCCCAAAACCCCCAAACCCCCAACCTCCACCTGGCCACTGAAAACTTGGTAAGTGTTGCATCACATTTCGTGTCCATTTATGACAATCCAAAACAAATACACAGTAAACTACACCAAAAAGGGCGATTTAATTTCACATAAGGTCACTAAACTTGAACATTTTGTCCACCATGATCACTAAATTTCGTTTTTGTCCACCAAGGTCACTAAACTTGATAGTTATGTTTTCGACGGTCACTGTGGACGGATTCCGTCAAATCCTGATAACGGAGTGCCACGTCTACACCACGTAAGATGACAGGTAATCAAAAAAATAACATGTCATTGTTGACATGGCAAATGAGTTTAAAAAAATAAACAGATCTTCACTCTCTCTCTCTCTCTCGTAATTTAAACCTCTCTCTTAACTTATTCTAGATTTTGTCCTCTCTCTCCTTCTATTACAATTTCTATCCTTGACCATCTCTCTCTCGATCTGTCTGTGGAACCTCTATGTCTCCATCTATGAAGACGCATCAGAGATTGGGCCGTAACATTTTGACGAAAAAACGAGATAGGGGAGAGAGATACTAGACCTCATAAAGACGGCGTTGCAGTGGACGAAAATCTTCGAGAAGAAACGAAAGAGAGGAGTGGAGAGAGCAATGGCCATTTGATTTTGAAGGAGAGGAGAAACCAGGTAGATCTAAAGATGGGATCTGAAACATAGAGGAACGATTGATGGGATCTTAAACTGTGGTCGTTTGAATTTGAACGATGCCGTTTGATTTTTATCCTTCTTCAGCTAGGGGAACACCACCGCCATGACCACCACCGTTTCAATTGTTTCTTTTAATCTCTGCGTTTCAATTAGAGGAATGACACCACCACCGTCTCCCGGAACACGAACACCGTCGTCGCCACTCCATTGTTGATCAGAATGGGTAAGTCATGTAATCTCTGTGTTTTTTTGTTTTAGGTTAAGTGAACAAAGTGAATAGATACCTTTCTGAATACGTTAACGTTTTTGTGTGGTCGTGTTGTCTGAAATAATAGTTGTTGTGGTTCATTAATTTTCTTATAGCTGGGTTCTTGAACAAAGTAAATGTTGTTTGATTTTTGTCTTGTGTTGTGATTGAACATTGAGTACTAATGTGTTGTAGTATGATGTTGAATTGTGATTGAATGAATTAAGGGAGGGGAATGGCGTTGTCATCGCAAAATTCAAGGGCTTCGTATCGTGGTGATAACCAGAATAAATTTAGGCAGATTCCAAATTGTAGATGTGGTATCCCATGTGCAATGAAGGTTTCGACAGTCCAATGGAGCTTTGGAAAGCGTTTCTATGGCTATAAGGGATATGTAAGTTAATTAAACAAGGTTGGTTGAAGTTTTTGTTATATTGTTACTCTATGTTTGTTAAGAACTGATACATTTTTGTTGGTTGTTGTTTTAATATGTTTTGTAGAGCCGTGGTCGTTGTTGTGGATTTTTTCAGTGGATGGATTCTGAAGGTCAAGTCCAAGACAATGCTGAAATTAACGAGCTTATAGCACAACTAGAAACAGAGTGTGAGAAGGTTAGGATATGCGAAACGATGCATAAGAATTTGAGCGTCAACAAGTCATCCGAAGATTGGTTCAAATGGCTTGTGTTTGCTGCAACACTTGCCATTATAGCCTCTATGGCTAATTTGCTTTTGAGCTTCATCATCATTATAGCTGTGAAAATGTTTCACATACACATCACTGAAATTCTCAGCCTTAGCTACAACACACATTTGATGTATATCTGACATCCCATAGAGAGGAACCAAAGCAGTTGAAAATGGCGCATCATGAAGCTTGTAAAAATATCGCACGACATTAGTAACTTCACATCTTACTAACCACTTGTCCAACAGCTGCAATGTCATGTTTTTTGAATGGCACTAATCAAAAATCTCTACTGCACCATCTCTGTATTCCCATGGAAACAACAACCCTTTGAAGTGAAAGTAAACACTGAAATACCTCTCCTTTAGGTCTGTATATCAAACAAATAATACTATGAGAACATATAGTATTGTTACTATCTGATCCAAAGAAATCAGAACTTACCAACCTTATACATGAAATGACAATAACTAAACTAAAAAATGTTGCATGAAATGACAATAGTGACTAAAAACAAAGCTTCCACAAATCAGAACTCACCATATAAGGGTGGACCACACCCAACAACCCTTCTACATGGAGACATAATGGCCATTATGTTCCCTTTCAATGAACCAAAGTGGACCCCCAGAAAAGCTTCCACAACAAAATAAACGGAAATGTTAAATTAACATTGACATAGAAGAAGTTGGTTTGTGTGATATATGTTACCTTTATCAAAGTATTCAATTAAAAGAGAAGGATAAGAAAAGGAGTGTGCGGAGAACGACAACAAGAGGAAGACACTGCAGTTTTTTTTCCTGTCCACAAAGAGACAAGTTCTAGATTTTGGGATTAGGTTAGATTAAAAAAAGTTCATTTCTTTTACAAAGTTGGGGCCTGAAACGACCCTCAAAAATTTGTTCTTTAAATTGGAGGTCAGGCATCAAAACGTGTCGTTTAAGGTCAGGCCCCCTATGCTTTAGAACCCTCTTTCAAATGGAGGACGCCATTCGAGATGTACCAGGTTTTTCCTTCAGAATCCTCTCTCTCGTCTTTCGTTGAATCTTTCGGCTCACAGTCAACGAATTAGTTGTTATAAGCTCTAGTCTCCAATCGGTCTCGTCATAAGCTCTCTTTTGTCGTCGATATATGTTAGGTTGTTGTCTGCGTCGTCTTCACTAAAGCGAGAAAGAGAGGTTCTAGAGAAAGAGAGAGATACACAGAGAAGACTGAGTCAGGGCTAGGTGTGGATTGCTTTATGAGAGAGAGAGGGTGGCAGAGTCCATATTTCTAATTTGTTCAAATTTTTGCAATTTGGTAAAGTTTGTAAATACATTTGTTGTTGTCTCTTCGATTTATTAGTTCATTTAGAAGAGGCAAATTGAAAGAAAAGCAACAATCTATTCAGTTCATGTAGAAGAGGCAAATTGAAAGAAAAGCAACAATCTTTGTGAAGCAATTCATTAGCTCTCTTGTTATCCATATTTTTGTAGACCAAAACTTTTATTCATTTGTTTCTTTTAAATTGAATTCTTTCAATGGGTGACCTAATCTTCCGAGGCATTCTCTTGTTTTCAGATAATTGTGGTTGCAGAGACATTGTTGATGTTAAGTTCAAACGTTTTGAACTTTGTTGCTCCTCAACTGTAGGAATGTTGATCTTGTAAAATCATAGAATTGCTTGAGATAGGTCAAAAAAATCCAATTCAAGAGAGAGGGACATAATCCAAAACGAGTTAAGAGATAGGTTTAAATTACGAGAGAGAGAGAGTGTGAAGATATGTTTATTTTTTTGAACTCAATTGCCATGTCAACAATGACATGTTCTTTTTCCGATTACCTGTCATCTTACGTGGCACTCCGTTATCAAGGTTTGACGGAATTTGTCCACAGTGACCGTCGAAAACATAACCATCAAGTTTAGTGACCTTGGTGGAAAAAAACGAAGTTTAGTGATTGTGGTGGACAAAACGTTCAAGTTTAGTGACCTTCTGTGAAATTAACCCATCAATCAGTGTTTTTAGACTTTGATCCATGGCGAAGTAGTAAATGAGAATAGCCCAAGGTCGAGCGGTTACCTCTTGAGGAAGAGGATGCGTGGTATTCCACGGGAGAGGTTCTAGTGGCGCACATTAGTGCGATGGGCTTACATTAATGCGACTCCATGGCCGCTCTTCTGCTCTAGTCTTTGCAGCTTGAGCGAGGGGATTTCCCTACATTTTTTTCTTTTCTTTTTAATTCCATTTTATCATTTCTTCAATAATTGTTTGCGGTTTTGTTTTTACTCATTAATGTAGTTTTTTAATTTAAAACTGTATTGAATCGTAAGAATTCTCCTGTGGAAACTAATTTAGCTATTTTTTACTGAAATTTTCTTCTATAGATCCTTGATTGAGTTATTAATATTTAATACACCAGAACCAAACTCTGGATTTTTTAGTACAATTTTGTACTAAATGTGACAACTTAGAGTATCTTTAATGCGTTAATTTATTTTGATCTTATAAGACTATCACATCAATAATTCACTAAAGTCATCTCTCTTTAATATATTAATCTCTAATTAAAATTCACAATCACTTCACTTATTATTTTATTTATTTATAATATCTAAATTATAATAAAAAATATTTATTTAACATAAATATTTTGTAAATTAATATTTAAATTAAAAATATTATTTTAAAAATTATAATATATAATATTTATTTTTAATTATTATTTAATTGAATATTTAAAATAATAATTTTAGTAGATTAAAATTTAATGGTTGATTGAATAAATATTTAAAATATGATTTTATTCAAAAATTAAAAATTAAGCATTAATAATACAATTTAATTAAATAAAAAATTACAATAATGTTTAAATATTAATAATAAAACACTAAAAATATTACATTATAAATAGTGCTGAAAAAAATATAAAATGGCTACTCCATACCCCATTTCACTTTTATTGCATCGTAAAACTTATGATGATGCTCAAGTTGTTATGCAGTCATACTAGACATATCCTTTGTAAATATTTCATAATCAGTTTTTTTTTCAGTAGAATCACTTAGTCTCTGTGCAGCAACAATTTTTCCTTTTGAATTTCTAGAAAATCATTTCACAATCCATGTCAATCTTCCACTCCTTTTTTTACAGTTTCCTTTGCTTTTTTTTTTAATTGAGGCTTTGTTGTCTTTTGTCCAATAGGACACACTTCATCATCATTGGTTTCTGCATTTGATGAACTTGTATAGGCACCACTCTCGTTGTTTTTTGCTCTTTTCGACGATGTAGATAGATGAATGTTTGCTCTCCACTTTGGGTCGTTTTTCAAAAGAACCCACACGTACTCATAATTGAAACGCTTTTTACAATTTTGATAAAATAATTCTCGAGCATATTCCTTCAATTGATCATCACTCCAACTACTATGATGTTCATCTAATAATATGTTGTAGATTTGGTTCAAAGCATTAACCGTAGGCTACTCCATACCCAATTTCGCTTTTATTGCATCATAAAACTTACGATAATGCTCAAGTTGTTTCGCAGTCATGCTAGACGTATCCCTTGTAAATATTTTATAATCAGTTTTTTTTTTTCCAGTAGCATCACTTAGTCTTTGTGCAGCAACAATTTTTTCTTTTGAATTTCTAGAAAATCATTCCACATTTCATGTCAATCTTCCGCTCCTTTTTTTACAGTTTCCTTTGCTTTCCTTTTTTTTTAACTGAGCCTTTGTTGTCTTTTGTCCAATAGGACGCACTTCATCATCGTTGGTTTCCGCATTTGATGAACTTGTGTAGGCATCACTCTCGTTGTTTTTTGCTCTTTTCGACGATGTAGATAGATGGGCATTTGCTCTCCACTTTAGGTCATTTTTCAAAAGAACCCACACGTGCTTGTAATTGAAACGTTTTTTACGATTTTGATAAGATACCTCTCGAGCATGTTCCTTCAATTGATCATCACTCCAATCACTATGATGCTCATCTAATAATTTGTTGTAGGTTTGGTTGAAAGCATTAAACGCAGGCAACATCCAATACCAATGGTTCCCGCAATGTTTTGGTTTTTTCTCCACACTTGATCCTCGATATTCGTTGTAATACTCGTTGATTCGTTTCCAAAAATGTTTCTCGCTTTGCCCATTGCTCACAATTGGATCCCTTGAAATTATAAGCCCCGCTTTTGCGAGACTTTTGTCATCCTCTATACTCGACGATTGACGTTTATCTCCAATCTTTTCCTCCGACTCTTGCGTTAAATTAATATTCTCAATCCTTGGTTTTGTGAAAAATGGTGGGATTTGAGATGATGAAATATAACCCGTTTCTGTCGATTTGGAATTATTGGTTCGAGAACCGATATCCAAATTATGAGAATTTATTTGCATATTTGTGGAAAAATATGGATATGGAAAATTTTGCATAAAAGGTGGAAAATATGGATTTTAAGAATTTTGGGTGAATTGAAAATTTGGTGGATTTTGAGAATTTTGGGTGAATTAAAAATTTAGTTGATTTTGAGAATTTTTGGTGAATTGAAAATTTGGTGGAGTGAATGAATAAGATTGATTTTGATAATCATAAAAATTGGAATTTTGAGAGGATGAACTGTTAGAATTTGGATCTATATTTTGTCAAAATTAGGGTTTTGAAAAGATGAATAATATAGAAGATCAAAATTATAAGAAAATAATTGTGAGAGAAGAATGAGAATAGTAAGTGAAAAGAGTAGAAAATGAACTCATATTTATAAAAAAAAAAAATCGTTTGCACCTTGTAAAAAAAATAGCCGTTTACCTTGCCAATTTTTTTGTGCAAGCCAACCACGGTTCACGGAGCAGCCTTTCCCCCTTGGGCTGTTACTGCAGATGCTCTCAATACTAATGATTTGCACGCCTCAACTACAAATCTGTTAATTATTATATTAATTTATATAATATATAAAAAGTAAATATATTTCTATAATAATTTAACTCGATACTTGTCATTTTAATTGTATTATGTGAGATAGACTGTTAACATATTCAATATTTTGATTAATATTTATTTTTTTATGTAAAAATAAATAAAAGTAAAAATAAATTATACGAGAATTTTGATGTTAATTTTATAATTTTTTTATTTGAAATAATTCTTATTAATCTCAAATATTTATAAAAGGACACAAAGCATCTTCGTTTAATCCATAACTCGTACCTGAGCATGAGACCCCCCTCCCCTCAACTTCTCCTTCCTCGAGTTCCACTTCAAAAAGTTCCTCGAGTTCCACTTCAGCCGAGTTATAGTATTCCGGAACAATATCGGTACTAAAATTAGTTTATCATTAAACACGTAAAATAAATTTGATAGTTATGATTGTTGCAATGAAGTTGGTAAATAACTAAATTAACCTCAAGTTCTATCAAGTTATAATTCGGCTAAATCATGTCAAAACTGAATGTATTACCAAAAGTGTACCAGTTGAAGAGCCATGGCAACAACAATGAAACTTGGGAATTTTTGTATAAAAGAAAGAGGCAAAACAGGCTACGGCGCACCAACTCCGTGCACACTAACCTCAATTTCACCTATATGATTTGTCCATCAATTACATTTTATACATTTTTCCTAATCAAAAGGTTACAACCTAAACCATAACCAGTTTGTCCAAAAAACCAGGTGTGGTTTGCGGTCAATGGAGTTGAGCTTCTCGCACTACTCTCACATCCCAAGCTAAGCTTCACTTGTCTCTGCAAGTCCTCTCATCTTCAAGATTTTCCTAAATACCGGTCCCGGGGTTGCCCTTGTATCACATTTCTGCAAAAACAAAATCAAAAATCTATAATTCCATGTTCATTCAGACAAGAAAAACTACCTGGAAATCTATTGAAAAGATTTGCATAACATTTATTGTTTCTTGTTCCGCAATCTATTGAAAGCAGCTATGTTTGAGACAAAATTTTCAGTAACATTAAAATTGTCTCCTAGATGACAACATTGGATTATTGAACCTTTTGCTCATACGGGATAGTTGGCATTTAAGTCAAATTAAAACCAAGTTCTGTTACCTCTTTCCATTCTTGATTTATGAGCTGCTCGACGAATCTGATTTTCATTCCGTAGCAAGAGCTCATTAATTGTATTCAGCTGATCAATTCTATCCGATTGAGACAGCAGCGGTCCTGAAAATTCTATCTTTTCTCTATTCACGACGCAATCCTGTCAAGGTAATACAAGACAGTGCGTCCAAATAAGGAAACTATAAACAACCGGAGAAACGAAAGTACATGACAACTTCTTCTTTCAAAAAAAAAAGCTTACCAGATTCCTTCCCAGTGCACCCGCTTCTTCAATTGCCTTCGGATCATAAGGATAGTAAACATCAGCTGCATCAAACGAATCTGATGGAGCAAACCTTTTATGTGGCCTTGGAATTGCATTTCGCACAGTAGCCTCACGAGACTCGTGTCTTTCACTCCCATCGTTCGTAAAGTCAAAGGAAATGTTTGCGAAGCTGAATCTTGATGAATCCAATGCACTAACTTGACTTGATGACATGGATGGGTCGTAAGATAATGAAGATTTAACATCATCTTTCTGATTTTTCACCCACGCAAACCCACTTGATGCTGTAAGAGGTGCTGGACCTGTAAATTCAGTGTCTACTTTCGTCCCCTGAGAAGTTTCTGAGATAATGTCAAAGGACATACTTTGTTCTCTGTTTACACCTCTTCCCTTAGGTAGATGATGATTGTTATGTTTGCTTTTGCGGACAAGTTGACTGGTGTCTTTCGCTTCCTGCAGTGAACAAAAACAAATCGTTGATAGCCAGGTCAGCGCAACAGCTTTCCTTCTGTTTGGAGTGGACAGTGAGGGGAACAAGAAGAAAGACCTCTTTGAGTGCAAATTTATTGGAACTGTTCTCTTCGTGTAATGTCCTATTTACTTGTCGTGGTTTTCTTGGTATTACCGGGACCCGTGCTCTACCACCGACCTTTTTCCTGGAGGTGTAACATTTATTATGTAAGTAGACCATAAAATATAAATGTATATAGTCTAAGATGATGGCAACAGCACTGCCTTTTTTGCAGTACGTCATTCGCTTCACTAACCATCAGATATTACCCCACTTCCCGCTAGAACCCTACATTTGTGAAAATAGATGACACAGATTTCCTTCTTCAATATTCAGAGAATAATTAACAGTTTTACGCATGTCTAGCCATATGATTAACAGATTCGCACATGGTTAAGGAATTTTACTCTTAACCTCAAACAGCAACTAAAATAGCCATCAGACCTACATCTATCCTTTAAAAAGGATTTACCTTAGTGCTTCGTCACGATATTTAGCATCCATTTCTTTGTTAGGTGCATATTTTGGAAGGCTTGACGGCTCGCACACATATGGCATTGTATTGAAGTACTAAAAACAAAAAATTGAGGAAAAATAATGAGGTAAATGTGAAACATAATAACCAAGACAATGTTTTTATAATATATCAATGAAAAAGTCCAATGGGACCTCGTAACACATGTTCAATATCAATATGGTCCTTAAATTTGAACTTAAAGTAACTTGAGAATTATCGGTTACCTGAGACAGAAGAGCCGAAGATGCTGTCCCACGTTTTTCTGGGTCTAAGGAAAGAAAAGTTTCTATTAAGTCTATGGCAGTAGATGGAAAATCCTTCAACCTCTCTCGAAGAGAGCTTTCATAAGGATGCTGTGGTCGAAACATAGTAGCATTGGGAAGCTTAGAATGTTTCCAGAACTCATCAGAAGGAGAACCACAAAGTTTGAATATCTTGTGCAATTGTTCCACCTGCAAATTTGAAGGATAAAAATAATTTAAATAGAAAAATATGTGAGATCTCAGGATCAATTAACAAGGAAAATAAAATGAGCAGTCTTTTTGGATTTTTGCATCTTTTTAATTAGTACATATCTATGAAACACTAAAATAATATGTAGGAAACAACTATGATAGGTAAGATTTATTTTAGGTCTCAAATTACAAGCACAAAACCAGAAGCGGAATTTCCCACATTTCCTTTCTTCCTTGTTAATGTCCCATTGTCTGCTCTCTTTAGCAACTAATTATAATTTACCGAATGCTCAAAGAAGTATCAGTTCTCAGCAGAAATGCAATTGGCAAAATGATTACCTCAGTTCTTCCTTTAAGGAGAGGTTTCCCGATGAGAAGTTCTGCAAATACACAGCCTACACTCCACAAGTCGACTGATACTCCATAACTTGTCGAGCCCATCAAAAGTTCAGGAGGACGATACCATAAAGTAACTACACGACTTGTTAGTTGTTGCCTGTTCCTTGAGTT
>CAODLS011943730.1:0-12845 GCA_948243855.1 Flueggea neowawraea
ATATATATTTAAGTTTAGATTTGTTCGATAAAATTATGTTGAGCATACAGTTGAATAAAAAACTATTAGAAGTTTTAGTTTGTTTCATAAGTTCAACAAAATATTAGGTCTTATGCAAGCATATTTGTACTTTTATAGGTATAATCAATTAGTGCAAGTTTACACTTTTATTAATGTGGCTCAAATATTAAATAATACTCCAAACTTAATTTTTTTATATAATTTACTTTAAAACATATATATATATACATATACACATGTGTATATATAAATGAGCTTACAAACGAGTTTGTTTATGAGTATTGTTCATGAACACATAGATGAGTCTGTTCGCGAGCTTTTCAAGCAGAGTTTTTGGGTGTTTAAACTCGGTTTGTTTATTGATTCGAGCCTAAAATTTTGTTCAAACTTGACTCATTTATTAACGAGCCGAGTCATGATCGAACTTTTATCTAGCCGAACGCCGAGTAGCTTTGCTCATTTACAACCCTAGACGACGCGACAGGAGGAGGCCTACGGTGGAAGAGAAGAGAGAGCGACGACGATGAAGGACGAAGATGACGAGGAGAGAGAGCACGGGCGAAGCAGCGGAGATCAGAGAGAGAGAGAAACAGATCAGAGAGAGAGAGACGAAGGCAAGAGCGATGAAGAGAGAGAAGAGGGAGAGAGAACAAGAAGTGACAAAAGAGGAGGATGGAGGCGGATGGATAGTTAGGGTTAGGCTGTCAGAGGTAGACAGGGAGAGAGGAAATCGTCTGGTGAGTGGAGAGAGAAGGGAGAGAGGAAGAAAGAAATAGGAGAGAGAAAGAGTGAGAGCAAAGAAGAGAGAGAAACTGAGGAAAGAGAAAAATTGAAAAAATAAAACAAAAAAATTAAAATTTATATAAAAATTAGTGTGACATTTTTAAAAGTTGAATTTAAAGATGTGATATTTTTAATCTTGAAATTAAAATGTGCTATCTATAAAATTACAAAATTTAAGATGTCAAAAATTAAATAATGATAACTTAAATTTGACATAGTATAATTAGCACATAGTTTCAGGAGACATTTTGAGATTAAAGTGGCCTTAAACTAAACCCAATCCATAACGTTTTGTCCTGAATCAAACCCAAAATAAGGGTAGAGTCGAAAACTTCTGGTTCAGGAAATCTTAGGGCCATATTTGACCCTTAGATCTTTTAGGAACAGGAATAAAGCAATGGTTGAGATTGTGAGGGATATAACTTGGTGTTAAAACAAATAAAGGTGGAATCTAGCAAGTAGATTTATGGTAGCTTTAATGGGTAAATCTAAGGGAAAATCACATATTTATACTAAAATAAAATATATAAATTGATTTTTAGGCTCATTTCAAACAAATTTTGAGGAATAGAAATACATTCTAAATTTCTTTAAAAAATATCAGATTTATAAAGTCTCTAAATATCTCAATCTGATATTTTTTTAAAATAAATTTGAGTATTTTTCCAATACATCTAAATTTTTCTTTTCAAAATAAATTTATACGTAATTTTATTTATCAAAATTAAAATTATATTTATCTATTTATTAAATTTAATATTTTATTTGAGACATCTAATATAATTAACTCTAACGAGCATCTTAAAGCAATGATAACCATAAGAAAGAAGAGAAGATCCAATCAAAAGAGTATGATAAAAAGAAAAGGTAAGCATTGTTTGATCTGCTTTCGGCTATTCGCCTTTTCCAGTTTTCTCTCTTTGGGACAACACGGCTGCTTTTGCTCAGTGACGCCCAACTCAGCCCTCTCAGACCTCTCAGCCTTTCAGTTACCACTACACCAAAAAGCTACGCTCTCTCTCGAAACAATGGGCCTCTATATGCCCAATAACCATTTTACACTTATATTAATCTTAGTAAACTCGCTTACTGAAATAGCCCAAATGGGGCCCATTCATTTGGGTCGACCTGGTCCAAAATCCATGGAGTAATCCTCTCCAACAAGTCACCCACAGTCGGGTCACTCCAACTTGAGCAGAAAGAAAACCCTGTAAAAAACATCTAAACACAGACGATTCACTTCAGAAACCAGTGGGAGAGAGAACTAGGGGGGTCGAAACGGCATCGTAATTGTAATTTTAATTTAAAGACAGAAAGTTGAGAAATGTTTAGGAACCAGTACGACACTGACGTCACTACATGGAGCCCGGCCGGGCGGTTGTTCCAGGTGGAGTACGCGATGGAGGCGGTGAAGCAAGGCTCTGCCGCAGTTGGTCTCCGATCCAAGACTCATGTGGTTCTCGCTTGTGTCAACAAGGCCAACTCCGAGCTCTCCTCTCACCAGAAGAAGATCTTCAAGGTCGATGATCACATAGGCGTCGCCATTGCTGGCCTCACCGCTGACGGCCGCGTCCTCTCCCGCTATCTGCGCTCCGAATGTATTAATTACAGCTTCACCTACGAGTCTCCCCTCCCCGTCGGTCGACTTGTCGTTCAACTCGCCGATAAGGCTCAGGTTAGGGTTTTCTTTTTAATGAACGCAAGTTCCTTTCTTTCTTTTTTATTGGAACAATTGGTGGTTTATTAGATCGTGGTGATTTGATGTTCATTCTTTCGTCAAGTTCTGAGGAATGGGATTTTGTTTGTTGGTGTTAAGGTCTTGATTTGTTCAGTGCACTTGAGCTTTAATATTGTTCTTAAGCGGATAATTGTGTGTATGATTGACATATAAATCTGTTTCCTTTGACAAATTGTGTAGCCTCTGAGTTGCATTTGCTATAGACGATGGATCGTCATCGATTAATGTAATTTTTCAGTTGGAAGGAAGTAGCAACGTCTATTAAAAACTACTGTTCTTGTGATGTTTTGGGGTGTTTAGCTCGGACTCCTTTCGTGTCATTCACTAGCCTGGTGAAGTGGTGATGTTGGAGCATTTGTGAATGTGACTTCCATATTATAGTGTTCTTTTTGGAACTATTACGCCCAGTGTCTTCTGAGAGAATGCCACATATCAGGGAGTGCTTATTTTCACTACATAGGACATGATATGCTGGATGTCATAGCTGGAATTGCTAATTTAATTTTGATATAGGGAAGTTCAGATATATCATCAGTTCATCTTTGATTGTGCTAGAAAGAGATCTGTTATCTAGGATGTGTTTGTAGCACTTTGTTAATGTGTACTCAGAACTTTAGTTGGACTTTAGTTTGGCACTTGTATTGTGCAATTCAAAAGTTGATAGTTTGTCCATTTTGGTGGATTGCCAAACTTTAGTTGGAAAAAAAAATCTTAGGTTATCCATTTTGGTTTGATATAGTTGGATCCAGCTTGTGTTAAAACTCACTTTTTTCTGGATTGCATATGTTTGATTGTGCTGTTGCTTGCATGTGTTTTGAGTACAATCCTAGTCCTTACAGATTAGCTTATGCTTTGTCAATCATTAAAATTTTATTATTAAATCTGGTAGTCTGCATTATGACAAAAGATGGCCAAATTTTTTTGCTTTCTGCAAGAGGTCTTACTGATACAGTTGTAGCATATGTTTGAGTGCAGGTTTGCACCCAACGCTCGTGGAAGAGGCCTTATGGTGTTGGTTTGTTGGTTGCTGGTTTGGATGAGACTGGAGCTCACCTCTACTACAATTGCCCTAGTGGGAACTACTTTGAATATCAGGCTTTTGCCATTGGATCTCGCTCACAAGCAGCTAAAACATACCTGGAACGGAGGTTCGAGAATTTTATGGATTCTTCACGGGATGATCTGATTAAGGATGCTCTTATTGCAGTTAGGGAAACTTTACAAGGAGAAACTCTCAAGAGTTCAATCTGCACAGTTGCTGTTCTAGGAGTTGGTGAGGCATTCCATATACTTGATCAGGAAACTGTACAACGGCTGATTGATGCTTTTGAGATTGTGACTGAGGCAGAGCCTCCTGCTGCCGAACCAGATGCTCCTGCAGAACAGGGTGCTCCTGCAGAACAAGGTGCTCCTGCAGAAGGAACTGATCGAGCTGATGCTCCAGACCAGGGTGTGGCTCCAATGGAAATGTGAGAATGGAAGAGCCAATATTTGCTCTTTGTCCTAGCCTTTAGATGCCATTTTCTACCATGTGTTTTAAGAATTTAACTGAAAGTGATTGCATCATGGAAGACTCATTTTTCCTCTACATTTTGGAGTTTGCTTTCCTGTATAACTTATCATTTGCCTCAATAGGTGCGTACTTTTTAAATGCTTGTTTCTGATGGACTTATTGAACTCCTTAGTTATTTCAAGCCAGGTTTTGTGTATTAATTTTCCTTCATCATTGTTCGATAGTGGCCACTGCAGGCAGTTAAAAACTATGGAAAACGATTGTGATTTTTCTGGATTTCCTTTTGACTTCTGAGAGTAATGAGACATCATACGTAGACTGCCCAATGAAACATAAAAATGAAAGAAAAAAAGCTTGCGTTGCAAGCTATTAGTATTGGAGTCCTTCCATTCTTACAAAACCACTGTAGGAAAAAAAAAGAGTAGGAAGTTTTTTCTTCCATTATTTAGTTTTTCTTGCTAGAGTCGATGCATTATTTATTTTTCTCGGTGGAGTCGATGTGAGCAAAAAAAGAAAAGATAAATTAGAATATAAAGAAACGCTTGCAATTGATGGAGAATTTTTTTATAGTGCAGATAATATATTGGTAAAAAAAGATAATTATATTAGTAACTGCAGCATGAATTGATATTTTGGTTTTTTATTTTTATTATTGCTTGGAGTTTCTCTTTTAGGGTTCAGAAAGAAGTAACTTATTTTTGTGACTCGTTATTTTGTTTACAATCATCCTATCCCTGGCTCCCTGCAAACCAGGTTTAACTTCTTATGCCGTAACTTCCCATGTTAATATCAAGATATTCCATATTCATTGCTACTTGTAAAATAAGGAAAAAAAAAAGAAGAGGGAATTTGCAATGGGAGATTCTGAATATGTGGTCAAATTAGTCCCAAAAAATTGCAACTACAATTGCCTCCTTTCATTGAAAAAGCTACCACAACTAACAGTAGTGGAGAAAACAATTGAAGGTGTTATTAGTTGCGAATGTCAGGAAGAGGGAGACCATTTATCTGCATTTGCTTGTACATCCATTGCCAATTTTCCGGCTTCACCTCCCCACCAAGCGACCGTATGACAGACCCGCCGCTGCACGCGCCAATTTTGCAGCATTCCTCCATAGATAATTTATTGATCAACCCATACAAAAAACCACAGGCAAAGAGGTCTCCTGCACCAGTCGCATCCACTGCCTTGGTTTCTCCAATTGCTGGAACTCGTACAAGCTTCAGACGTTGCAACATATATTACATTTTGGTACAATGCAATACAAGCATAAACGTTTTAGATAGGAAATCCAATGTCGTTCTGAAGCTAAGTCCGTAAAGTACCTCTTTTCCATGCTTTGCAATGCATCCATTGGGACCCAGTGTCACTACAGCCCAATGGCAATATTCAGACAAAAATTCCAGTGCGGCCTCAGGATTGGCATTTTCTTCACCCCTGCAATCGTTTTAAAGGGATCAACTTCCAAGAAATTTTGCAATGATAAAATGTGCTGACAAGTTGCCTCTGCTCAATGGAATTATATTGAAGTGATGATTACCTCAGCAGCTCCATTGCTTCATCCTCATTAGCAAAGCAAAGGTCTATGTCCCCAGATTCCAGTAACTGTAGAAGAGGTAATCTAAAATTCCGAACCATCTGTCAAAAGTTTAGTAAATCTATGAATTCATATTGCAGTTTTAGAAATTTAAACTGCTAACCAAAAGACAATTCCTTGAAACTGGAGAACGTGGTGAATCATTGAAGTTCTTAACTACCGGCTTAACCCAACCCACAAACACAGTGATATTTACTACTCTAGATATTTGCAATGCAAGTCCCCCAAGGGCCCTAACAGACACAGTTACCATTTATGACTTGAATTCTCAGCATAGAATGCGAGCAAACATGCCCAATAATATACCTCAAAGCTAGCCAAATCCAATGAAATAAGAAGGCCCTCTTGCTTTGCAATCTGAATAGCTGATTGTATAACATCTAAATTCAGTATTGCATATCTCAATATCAACCACTGTAACAGAGATATATTATCAAGTTAGCATACAAGAAGACACATTATCATATCATCCAGAAATATCCTTCAAAGACAACAACGATTAGCAAGCTCACGGTAACTTATTTACAAAAATCATCCAGAGAAAAATGCCTCACCTTGGAGCCTTTAAAATCCTCCTTGGTCAACTCATTAGCCTGAAAAAGGAAAATTACAAATGCTTGAGAAAGGCTAATTTAGAGAATATGATACGGTAACCATAAAAAAATTTATAATGACCCAGACCTTAAACTTAAGAGACAAAACTATTAATGCACCTGAACTTTGACGGCACTTGAGAGGCAGGGCCGCATTGTACGATTGCCCAATTCATCGACCAGGCATACACACTGCGGCATAACAATTACTAAAAAAAAATTAGCTCTTGAGATATAGATAAAAAGAAATTCAAGAATCACCAATTTTACATAACATGAAGATCACCTGAGCAGTGTGACCATCCTTCATTCTTAATCTTGAAAGCTCCACTCCATTGAAGCTCATGTTGCTAACAAATAATTTTCCTTGTTCGTCGTTCCCATAAGCCCCAACAATCCCACAAGAGACCCCAAAGCCTGCACTAAGCCCTCGAATGGTGTTGGCCACACTGCCCCCCGCAATGGTCTTCACCGGCGATGGATCCTCGGGGGAAGCAAGTATGTGACTCTTCACCTCTTTTAGAATGTGCTCAAGTTCTTCAATCGCAACCTATACATTATGTACATAGACTACCACAGAGTTACTTCATGGTCATTTTCCAATGACAGCAATCACATAACTTAACCATCCTAAAATCTATTTCAGTAGATAAAAAGCACAAAAAGAAGGAAAAGAAAAATTTAAGGCATTGATACAGATAAAGTAAATCCTTCAAAGAAGCCAAGAGCATTGGGATCCGAATTTGAGAAGCATGAAGCCACAAACAGACGGTTAAACCTGACCATTCCTATATGTATTAATAAAGGCCATTTTTTTATTCGCATAAGAACGTGAAGTTCCGGCAATCCACTGACAAAGTCACTCATTGAGCTCCAGTTATTGCAGCCCACATGCATTATTTTTTTTAAAAAAAAAGAAGCAACAAAAAAAAAAAGGAAATCCAGAAGATGGAAATTGAAAACTTGGAATGATTGATTCAGTAATTTTCACTCATTAAACAAAAAACACAAATATTATCATAGCAATAGTAAGCAAATTTTCACAAACCCAGAAAGCAAACAAGTACTAAGATTGATAAAAGATTACATCTTGAAATCAAAAGACATGAATTATAGCAAGAAAAGAAAAGGTAAGTACAGGAATGGAGCCACCACTGTCGCCGGGGATTTGATCAAGCAAGGACCGATCAACACGGGCCACATGGTCGACAAGAGCAGCAGGTTGAAGACCCAAAATGAGAGGACGAGGAACAGAGTCTTCCTGAATCCTGGGAAAGACTTCAGCAACCATTGTAGTGGGAGTGGAGGAGGCGAGGGAGAGGCAGAGGAGGTCTCTTCCCGTCTACCAAAGGCTGCTTTGCTGCTGGCCAACCCCTCCTTGCCCTCAAATCAATTCAGCTTCTTAAAGTATTTATAGGAGTTCCACGAGCCTACACTCCGGTCCACCTAGAGCCTTAGCTCTCTACCTGGGGGCCTGGGGCTATGTTTCCTTTTCCCAAATTACCCCTCCAAATTTGTTCAGAAACAAGACGTCTTCGACTAGGCCTCGATTGCTTCGTTGTTTGGAATGTTCAATGTGACAATGTCGGCAAAAACATGTTTGATAATTATTAAAAACTTGTATAATAATACCATAATACCGTTGAAAAATGGAAAAGGTTGAATTTATTTTAAAAATATTTTTTTTTAAATTTAGTTTCATCACCATCACTTATTATTTTTAAATCTACAAATTAAATTTAAAAAATAAGTTACATCAACTATTAAATCTAAAAGAATGGATCGTAAAAATTTAATATAAATTAAAAAAATTTACACTTAATATAAATTGAGCCTTCCAAAAAAAATTGACTGCCATAATTTTACATCGTCTAAAATTTTATTTTATTTAAATCACTTTATAAAAATAAAAACATATAAATTTGAAGACTTGAGTTGACAATTGATTGGCTTGACAATTATTCTGGAATATAATCCATGACAAGTATACTACTTTATAAAATCAAATTAATTTCAAATTTCATTTTCCATTAGTTGTTATAATGTTCGCTGGTTAGAACAATTTTTTTCCGGAAAATCTTTGGTAAAAATAATTTATTGGTGATTGAAGATGACTTTAAATCTAAGAAAGAGGAGTGACCTCTTATTTTGTATTCCTTATTATCAAGTTATTTCTCGATTACCGAACTACCATCACCCTTCCACCATTGAACCACTTTGATTCACGACTGCTTGCAAAATTTGTTAATTAAATATTGATGTTCATAATGGTATAACGATTTTTTTTTTATTTTATTGAAAGAAAGAAAAGGAAAAGCGGTGGTTTGGTTTCATGATTTCATCTATAAGAATGAGAATATGGTGCGGATATTGAAGAGGTGTACTGGTGGGATAATGGTATTACTTTAAAAAGTGCTCTTGCTTCCAATCAGTACCAATAACTTTAGATATTGTTTACGCTTCATCATCTACTTTGCAGAACAACAAAAAAGTGAATGGATTTTATGAAATCATCTAGTCAGATTGCATCAATATATGTATGTCTCTTTGATGAAATTAAGGGGCAACCGACTCCTACTACCTACATTGAATTTGCCCTTTATCTTGCTTTTCCTGAAAAAGATAAATAGTTACAGCGAGGAATTAGTTCCTCTTTCAACACAACCAATCTATGAGGAAGATGCAAATGATCACCTGTTTTTAACCAATTTAAAATCCACATAATAATGACGGAAATTGGATAGAATGTAATTGAACAAAAGAGAATCTCCTTGGGTGCATCCCATGTGGACTCATCCGAATATCTCTTTAGATGTATCCCTCCGTGGGCTCCCAGCGGGTGTCATGGTGAGTAAACCTTGATTGCTGTCGAGCAAACGACATGTCACGGAGGGGAGTAAATGCTTGTATGATCACGTCCATCAAAGAGATATCCACCCTTGGTAGCCCCCGACTCCCTTATTTGCTGACAAAAAAAAAAACGAATGACAAGCTGAAGAGAATCTAGGGCTACGCTTCAGTTATTGTCATCATGGCGGGATACCTCCACTATCAGATACCATTCCAAAAGCAAACACTCAGATCAGATAGTAAAGAATTGCTCAAAGAAAAAAAACTTTGGATCTCAAGTTGCCTTTTTTTCACATAAATTATTTGGCGCAGCTAAAAAAGCATTTAAAAAATAAAATTAAAAATTTGTAATGCTCTTTTTATATTAATTATTCTATTTATAATAAATAGTATTTGTCTAAATTCTTCTCTTACCCTCTTTTTATTTCCCTCTTTATCTCAAAAAAGAGATTTTTTTTGACTCAATCTCAAAAAAGAGATAAAAAGTGAGTTTGAATAGCTATATATGAAGAGTATTTTACTCTTTATTTAATATCTCTCTCCATTAACAATACATTTTTACACTATATTTGTTTATTATATTTAAATATATTATTAGTCCTAATAAAATAAAAAATTAAATTTAAAGTGCTCATTGGAATTGAATAGATTTTTTACTCTTTAATACTAATTACACTTTTTAATTATACAAAAATTACCATTTAAAATAAAAAATACTGTTATAGACGCTCTTAGTCCCGTGATCAACAAACAAACAGACACCATAATAATTAAGAAACCAAATGGGATGGAGCAACATGCACCCCACATTGTGGTCTCCATAAACTTTTACGCAGGCCGATATTGAATAGACTCACTACTATAGACCAACTTCAAAAACGAATCCTCAAGAGAAAACCCCTACAAATCCACGACTCGGGATTTGCATTGACTACAAGTGGACGCCCCTATTTTTGTCCTTCCCAACCCACACTCAGCTTAAATCGCAGGAAACCCTCCTTAGGTTTCGCCTTTTCTTTACTCTTTCTTTTTGAAGATTCTGATTAGCCTACAATAATTCCCTAAAAGATATAATCATTTGCAATATTTTATCACAACCGATCTTTGGACAAGCATGCCTAGAAAATAGCATTGGTAATGGCAAAAAAGAGAACACGATTCACATTGCCCCCAGAACCCATTCTCACAAAAGAAAGAAAGCAGAAAGGCGGAAGTATCGTTAATTACCTCATTTGTCCCGTAATTCTTGCAATCCATCAACATTCCAAGACAAAACTATGATCAAAGAGCGTCACATGGGTCTTTTGGCGTGCACAGGTTATCATGTCGAATCACAGAGTTCACGGCGACAGCTAAAATTGCTAGCCAACAAGTGACATTCATGGGACATAGGATATTTGAACCAGCCTGAAACCCCGCCCATGTGGTCTGGCCAGAAGTTCTTCATCACTGGGCCTATCCGCCAGGCTACGATTTTTTTCTAATATAAATTGAGTTACTACCATTTATCATAATTAACAACAGTGAATACTTGAGGGGGGAAATCCTTCAAAAAAAGTTTTTAAAAAAATATAAGAACAAGCAGAAAACAGTCCATTAAAGCACGCAGCATCTCTGATTGCCCAGCAAAATAAAACAAATAAAATACCTACTAGCCATGTTTCATGTTTGGCTAAGAAGCTGCGTCACAAAAGAAGTTACAGCTAGCCAGGCTTAAATCACAAAGAAACTAGGAAAAAGATATGAATAAATGCCCACAGAGATTGAGGGTTTTCTCCGATCACAATCAACCAATAAAAACTGTAAAAACTTATTTCCTCTCGCATTCCATTCCCCACACAACTATGAATAAATGCCCACAGTGATTGAGGGTTTTCTCCGATCACAATCAACCAATAAAAACTGTAAAAATTTATTTCCTCTCGCATTCCATTCCCTACACAACTGAACTTTTTCTTCAACTCAGTGCCATGTCATTCGAAATTTCCAATAAAACACAGTATATACGAAACACCACAGGAAAACTTATTAATCATGTCATCCCCAAAAATAAATTGATATAAGGAATACAGATCAACATGATCATTTTAGAATCTGGTAACTAACCTACAGGGAGTAAAGAAGTTCAAAGCACATGTGATTTATCGAATTAATTTCTCCCATTGAAAAAAAAAAAGGAGAGCCCAAGCAACCAAAAGGGTAAAGCCAAAATGGAAACAAGAGCCATGATCCTAGCCTAAACCTGTTCAGCATTATTACGACAAGAAAGTGATCTCTTCTTCATGTATTTGCACAAAACAACTATTGTTTGAGGAAAATCTCCAGATTGAATTCAAGAACAATACCTCATTAGATGCCTCATTTTTCCTTGGGAGTTTTATCTGGCAGGACATTATCTGGAAGAGTTATCTCTGAGGGAGTTTCACGAACAACACCCAACATCGAGTCATACTCCTCATCCTGACGAGCAAACTTCTTACGAAGCACCTTCTCAAACTCAATCTCGTCAAAAGGCTTGACATTCTCAGCTGCATGAACCTGTGCAAGGTTGGAATAATTGGCAGATGACTCAGAAATAAAGGCTATCTCTTCCTCAGTTAACTTCCTCAGAAACTTTGCTGGATTGCCTCCCCAGACCTGCAACATTACAAATAAATTTAAACGGGTTTTACTAATTGTCTTGGAAATTTCAATTCAGAAGCGAAGCCACATCTCAGTGAAGAAAAAAACTAAAATGGATGACTATCCTCTCTATCAAACTCAATTCCATAGAGCAAGAAGTAAACTGAACACGACTAGTAAATGATACAAAGTAAAATTGCTACACCTGTAAGATAAATCATTTGAGAGGGTGATAGAGCAAAGGGAAGGAAAATTACAAAGTGAAGACAATAAAAGAGAAACATATATTGCTGGTTTCAAGAGCCTCCACTTTACAATCAGACCAATAAAAAAAAAAAAAGAGTTTCATGGAAACCCCCACTTAAAGGTTCCCAAACCATTTCCAGTTTCCAAGGATACGTCAGTTGAATAAATGCGGTAGAAGATGATCATGCATAAGAGAAATGGTGATTGCCTTAATGCATGTTAATAGTAGTAAAACATGGTTATCAACACTCAATTACACTCCATCGACCACTCTGATTCTTGTAAATTGATTACAAGGTTCAGATCACTAATAAGATCAACTAATAATGCTACTCATTGTAATTCTGTGTATCAAACATCAAATTGATACAGATAAAAGCACTGCCTTAAGTCATCTGCTTCACAGAAACACAAATGTGCCAAAGTCTTGTTTTTTTTGGATCTGAGTCTCTTTGAAACTTCCAAATCCTTTCTAACTCATAAACTATGAATCATGTAGATTGAACAGGAAACAAAAGTGTTCTCAACAAAAATTTGGATGCATCATCAAAAATTACTTGAAAGCTCATTCTCAAAAACCACACGACAACAGATATAGAGTAACAAACTAATTTTTTTTTATGCCATCTCCTTAATGTAACATAGAATCCCTTCAACATTATCAGTCGTTGAGATAAAGAAACATAAATTATTGTAAAAATAATTCTATCAATGCCATTTCTCTTAATGTAATACAAAATCTCTCCCTTGTGATATGGACTGCAGACGTACCTCTCCTGCTGGGATCCTTGTATTCTGTCTGACAAGGGCTCCAGCAGCAACCATGGCATGTTTCTCAACAACAACACCATCAAGAAGAGTAGCTCCCATACCAACAAAAG
>CAODLS011943926.1:0-10156 GCA_948243855.1 Flueggea neowawraea
ATTACAGTATTATTTTTCCCCCACTTCAAGTAATTTAATTGTAGTCGCACATTCTCCATTGCCGCAAAATGTTTGTACTTGGGAAATGCTACCTCTGGGTGCTAGTTATGGACCTTATAATATGCTGCATTAATTTTACTCCTAACTAAACAAGTTTTTAATATTTTTTTTATAAGATTGTTGATTTAGAGGTTTAATAGTGCACGAAGACATCTCAGCTAAACTGACACTTTTTTAATATTCTCATCATAACCAATAATCAGTGTATTATTAAAAAAAAAGGAGCAAACATATTTATTAAACAAATCTATAGTTAAGCATACTCAACTTATTTGAATGAGCAAGCCCTTAATAATTTGACTTTTGCGAGTTTTGATCATAAAGTACGAGGAGATATGATAGAATTACTTATCACTTCCGACCTCTATTTTTTTAATCCATCAATTTGATAAATTAAGAGTAGATAAAAAAAAATAAATTAATAAATATAATTATATTACGCATGTATTCTTTTTAATAAAAGAATTAAACATGAACTCTTCTGCACTGTGATTTTTACGGTTGATAGGTTGAATTCAAGTAAATTGTTTCACATTCTATGAATTTTCAACCTCTTCAATATAGAAGAAAAAGAAAGAAAAAGCTCTCACCTCTCTCTCTCTAAAAAACCTCCTCCTTCTCTACTGCTCCTCCTCTCCTCCTCTTCCCCTCCATCCTCGGTTCCCTTTTATTTTTGTTCAAAAAATGTAGATTTAGTTGGTTTTGGCTAGATCTACTTGTTTTTAAGGTTAGTCCATTTGTTCTCATGGCGTTGTCCATGCTTTTGTCGGGCTTTTGTCCCGTTAGGTGGGTTCTGTTGGAGAACTCGTTTCTGGCTGGTCTCGGTTGTTGGTCTACGGCGGCTCCTTCGACGTGGCGGGAGGTGGCCAGCTGCTGGTAGTGGACGTCAGCTACTTCGACGTGGCGGGAGGTGGCCAGCTGTTGGAGAACTCGTTTTGATTGTTTGCGATGTTCCATTGTCAATTTAATATTAGAGGGTATAATAGTCAAATTACAATAATAATTTTTTTTTATAAAATAAAATTTGAAATAACCTATTCTACTCTTTTTAATTTCCAAAACATAAAATTTTATGATTTTAGTCTATCTTATTTTACTTTATCTCATAGTTTAGTTATTATTTTATCTCATTGGACTCCTAAATAAAGCGTTGATATTTGTCATTTAATTTTGATAAATTTAATGATGTTATTTTTCACTTTAAATAATAAAATTTATAATTAATAAAATTTGATGTCAAAATTATAAGATTTATAAAAGATAAGTGTCAAAATTTCATAAAAAAATGTCTCAAAGAAAAATCTAAAAAAAAAAAGTGTTATCCATGATCGCCATGCATGTCGTCTTCTAGTGGTTATGATGTGCTATTTTTTAGTTAAATCTCAAAAGACTTTATACTTTAATATTGAACATATTTCGTCACACCGTGATTATGTCCTTGGCATTGTAATCAACAGTTGTACTGTGTTAACGAGACTTATTAAATGTCAAATTCAACTATAACTCTTTAGACATTTTATTATAAATAAGAGACTTTTATAGTTATACTCAACAAAAATAACTATTGCTTGTTGCTCCTTTTCCTTCTTTTCAAATATCAAAATCAAGATTTAATGAGATTTATATAATTTTTTTTGGTAATATAACGGTAAAATCCGACGTAATATTAACATTTCTTATATCACTATTACGAATCACAAACTAATTAATCTGCAAACTACACGATAATTTAAATCACAACCAGTTAATCAAAAAGCAACCAATATATACTAATCTATCAAACTACAAAAAGCCGTTGGCCAAGATATTGCTAGAAGAGAAATATGAGTGCAATGCAGGAACGTGTTTATGCGAAGGGAATAAAGGAGAGTTTTGAGGCATGAATATGATAAGTCAAGCTCAATGTGAATGGCTGAAAGCAACGGTAGGAAAAGAATAGAGGGGTTTGTCCCAGCTGAAGAAATGAAGTTCAGAATGGTCCGCGTCCTAAACTCTTGTCAACAACGTCTATATAGATATATGGAGGTGAGAGGAGGTGTTTTGGGTTTGGTTCTGATCACAAGGGGCCTAGAGATTTGTCTCTCTTTCCTGCCTTGTTCTATATAGTAACTGTCAGCACAGCAATTAGACACCAAACAATGTATCCGAGGTTGGCAATGTTCGATGAGGAACACCCTGATGTAAATGGCAACAAGCAAGTTGTCCACGTGTCAGAACCCCAAGACATCACCGATCACTATGTGATTGCGACAGAAATTAAAAAGAACAAGAAAGAGAGCCCTGCCTGCAGGACGAAGCATTAAATTGGGTAGTGAACTTATTTGTCACCAGAAGGTGAAAGCTATGTGAGAAGTAAATGGGTAATAAACGACAAAGACAATGATAAAACGACAGAGCAATAGGGGTTTTCCTAGGGTTTTAGACTCTGTCTGTGTCAGCGTCTGGTGTAGTAGTACGGATACAGGTCAAAACACTCTTTACCACAGGTAGTGCCACGTATTAAGTATGGCTGACGTGGATGGCAATTTTAGATGTCAGCAAAATCACGTGGCCTCCTTCCTTTCTCTCTACATCAAAATGTAAAATCACTTTATTCTTAACTACGTAGATAATGGTGCCTAATCTCTGTAAAAAAAAAATGGAAATAGTTTTCAATTAATAAATATATTTTTAAATATTTTCACAAAGTCCACTAAACATAACCCCATATTATTTACTATTTTAACTCCAATAGTCCTTGGATTGCATATTTTAACTCCAAAATCTACGTCTTCATCATTAACAGTTTTTTTCCATTGAACCTTTGTAATTAACAGTTAACCCAATTATGAATTGAAGATTTGAATAAGATAACAATTCCTGACGACCAAGCAAGGCACACGTGCTCCTACAGGTCGAATCTTGGGGTACTAAAAAACTTGTCGATGCAAGAACCTGAAAACAGAAGATGTAATAGGAACATAAAATTTGGGATAAGATTACACTACATAGATTGTTACCAATAATCACATCCCCCAAACGAACTAGAAACAATAATGTTACTACTACATGGGATCCCACCACCCTTACACTAAACAAACATAACCAGATGAAAATAAAGCCCAAAGTTACTAGTTGAAACAGTGTCGTTTCTGCACATGGCCCCCCCTCTTATCACTGCACGGCGGCCCTTGGTGGCATCCTTTTATTCACCGGCTTCTTCCCTTCCCCCTCAGGTTTGAACGTTCCAAGGATACAAACAAATAAGAACATGAAAAGTTTATTCCAATATTATTTCGTATTTTTTTCTTAAATCAAATAAATAAATACTAGAATCAAACTTCAATCATCGAAATCATCTAAAACATAGTCCATTCTACCAAAAAAAGGACTACAAATTTCATACCAAGAATAGACAAAAGATAATTAAAAGAAAAAGAAAAACAAACTAAAGTTTACATCTTTTCTTCCACTACTAGGATACAAGAGGGAGAGAGACATGGTGAGAATAGTTATTAGAGGTGATGGTGCTGACTGGTGAGGTCAGGTCAACCAGCTAATAAACTGAGAATCATAACAGAGAAGGGGATTCTTAGGCTGAAACGTAAATAGGGCTACGCGTATGAGAGGCTCGGTGCTCAACAAGCACCTCATTCTCATTGGGTGGTTCAGCACACAGCTGTGACGGGCACAGCGGTGGTGTTTGGTTGCACTTATTATATGATTTGATATTCATATCTTCCCACAGTTCCAAGAGAATCCCATATTAGCACTAGCAAGTCTTCCCTCAACTTGGGCCACTATTTATGCTCTATCTTTGTCATCATCACCCATATCGCCGCCGCTTTGGCTGTGGCTACAACTGCTACTGCTGCAGTTCATCATGCCTTCTTTCTTGTTCCTCGTGGTCAGTGTCATCTTCTGTGATGTTTCTGAGGTCGTCTCCACCGTTCATCTCATCAATATCATTGGTGGGATTGTTGAAAGGGAGACCAAAAATGATGGGTTTATGGCCAACAATAGGAATAGGTTCCGTCTGTTCCCTCCCGTCACGAGGAGGTGAAAACACTACTGGTAGATAGTGGTCCATTTCGCATGGAAACTTCGAGTTCTTGAAGTGCTCTTTCAAAGCCTCCAATCCCTTACATTTGAATTTTTTGTTCACAGATGCCACGTAAAAATAAGACCAAGAACAATGGCTACACACAATTATCAGACAAAAAAAAGTCATCAGGGCAAGCAAGGCAATAAAACAAATACCTGAACTCTAGCATAGGTAACTTCGCAGATTTTTCTGGAGTTGAAGACCTCCCAATGTTGATGGTGAAAGGCCTTGTATAGCCTCCATGTTGCCTGAGGAGATGTCATGTTCACGAACCCATATCCCACGTTGCACTTGTTGCTGTTTAATTATTTGCACAAATTAACCCAATTAAGCTTTAGTTTAAATACCAACATGCAAATTAAGAAATGCATTTCTCTGATTACAATCATTCCGATCAAATTAAAATTAAAGTATAAAACAAAACAAAAGGCGTAATTAAGGAGAATCAACGTTACTTGAAATCAATTGGGAGATAAACAAAGTCATAGGACGACAAGGGTTGGTCATCCCCTTCCGATATCTGTTCATTGCAGTGAATGCAGTGATTGTCCAGCATGTTCAACAGCAACTTCTGACTGCAAAAAAGTGTCAAAATTTGGACATTAATCACATGTACAATTGAAAACATGCAAACATAATTAGAAGGCCTATTTTTTAACAATTAAATCGGTAATTATCAGTGAAGAAAGAGGTCATGTATTGGAGCACAAGACCAACCTGTACTTATTGGGTATGTTCTTGATCATGACAGTGGTCCTGGAATCAGTACTCCGATTGGATTCCTCCATGGCCTCCTCATTAATCAAAAAACGTGTATCCAACTTCTTTGCTTGCTTCCCTTTCCATGGCTTACTTTGTTGCTGCTTAACAACCGCTGCGTTTGACTGACAGCTTTGACTTTTACTCTTCGCATTTCTCTTCGGAGGCGCATCCACAGCCTTCTCCGTAACGCTGCCATCGTCGCCGCCACCCAAAGACAAACTACTCGCAGAAACTTCAATTGAACCCTTCTCGTTCATACTTTCCTTAAGACTTCTCGCACTTGAAGAGGACTGGCTCTGAACGACGATACGAGAACGAGGAGAAACATTATTACTGGAAGGCAAGAAGCCGGAGAATCTACGTGGCAAGGATGGAGGTAGCGGAGGCGGTTGTGGCGGTCCACGCTTGAAAATTTTAGTATTGTCCGCACAGTTATGGTTTGAAGTAGAAAAGCAAAAGGATTTACTAGTATTTGCACTCAGAAACTTCCTGCCATAACCACCAGGTCGACTGAACTCGATAACAACTTGCTTTGCATGAATTTCCTTCCCGTTCATCTCCCTCAGTGCCTTGGCTGCGTCTCTAACGTCATAGAACTCCACAAACCGTTGCTGTTTCTTCATCGGAGTCTCTCTCAACTCTTTCACCTCACCTGCACAGTAATCCATATCTCAACAACTCGATTAACATATAAAACGAATAGCTCAGACCTCAAATATGCGAATTTAATGATTATATGATTACCAAATGCTTGGAAAATTTCTCTAAGAGACTTCGTGGAGACGTTAGGGTCCAAATTGAAAACCACGATGGTGCCTTGATTTTGCCCGTCCGGAACAGCCGTGCAAGACGGAATAACAAACTGAGCCCAGACGGCGCATCCGGCTACAATGCCACGCGCCGGAGGAGGCGGCGGAAGTAGGGGTAGAGAAACCATAGTTCGTTCATGTCCCGAATTTTGCGCGAACGATGTAAAGATGTTGCGAAGCCTAGCTTGGTGTTGCATGTGCTGCTCTCGTATCTCGTTCAACGCCGATTCTGCATGTCTAAGGTCATAAAAATGGACGGTCACGATTCCGTCGCATATTCTGTCCATCTGTACTCCTCTCACCTCTCCAAAAGCCTCCAATTCTCTCCGTATTAACGTCTCGCTGACGTCACATGGTACAGAACTAAGCACTAGCGTCCGCGTCGGGGAAGCTGGCTCAGGTGGGAGAGAAGGTGAAGTGCGTACGTATGCCGTAGGAGGAGGATACTGTTGGTGGTGATAACCTAGTATGGGTACATCAGTCGTAAACGGCAGAGTTTGAGGAGGAGGGAAGAGATAGAAAATTTGGTGTTGAGGAGGCGGGGGTACGAGAGGAACTTGTGGGTTAGTGAAGAAGTTGTTAGGTCTGAAATCTTGAGCTCGTGGGTCTAGGTTTCCTGGTGGGAACCGGGCCAAGCCGGTATCTCCCATTAGGTTCGAGGCTGGTTCGGTTTGTGAAGACGGAGGAGGACCTCCTGAATTGCTGGATTTCGACGCTGATCAGCACAAGAAGCTCATTGTTCCTTTCGTCGTCTTCTTCTTCTCTGTATACTCTCTCTCTCTGTCTGGAAGAGTCGAGTCTGTGTGAGTAGTGGGAAACGAAGAGGCTTCTTTTTCTCTACATTTCTTTTCTAGCACACAAAAATGCCCTTTTGCACTCCTCGAAATTACCATAATGGCCTTGCTGTTTTCCAACATTTGGGTGATCCGGTGGAGGAATGGTAAGAATGGATATGATCCGTACACGTGGCGAGAGGAGGAATGTTTAGTGGTGATGAGAGTGGTAGTAGTGGGAATGGGGGGAAGAGGAGTGGAAGAGGAGGGTACACATAGAAAAGCCAAGAACTGGAGGGGTAATAGTAATAATGGCCTCCTGCTATGCTACTTTTGAAGTTGCTATTTTGACTACTCGTATTCTATCTTTATTTGTCACTGCTGCTATTAATTCTCTCTCTCTCTCTCTCTCTCTTCATCTTCTTCCTCTTTTCTTATTTTAAAATATATACATTCTTATATAATTTGGACATGCATTGCATTGTGGGCGTACTATAGCTGTCTCTGTGATGATGTTCAACAATTCTCTCCCTTCAATCCTCAGATTCATGGATGGAAATTGTAGGTTGGCAATACATTTGAACTTCACTTGGACTTGCTCCATTTAGAATGCACTTTAATTATTTCACTCCAGTTGCATTTTTCCTCTTCTTTTTTTTACAATTAAAAAAGGGAATGGGGATTACTAGTAATGACACTATTTCTGTTAAACGTGATCATGCAAATACTTACTCTCTACCGTGAAATGTCTCTTTTAACGATTTAATGTTCCCAACTTAATCTTCATCTTTAATAAACAACTCCCCCAACTTACTATACACTTCACTTCCTGCTCAAATTTAAATTCTATTCCAATCATGTCAAATTTCTTTTGACCTTAAAATTGCCTTTGCATTTTCTTAGATCCTTGTGATCTAAAGGAATAAAATTTTAACTATTGACTTATAAACAAAATTTGCGTATGGTTAATTTATGTGATATTTTTAATATCACATCAATTAAAAAAAACTATTAGTATCATGTTTTGAAGATATTTTATTTGTTATGAGTAGAAATTAAGTTTGCCATCTTTTAGTGTTGAAAACTCTTATAGAAAGGAGTCTAGTATCATTGAAGTATAAGCTGCCAAATTGAACTGAACCAGGAAAATGTGTTGGTAAGGTTAATGCCAAAGAGTACAAGTTACCAAGTGAAGTGTAGGTGGTGCAGCACTTGAACCTGTTCAAGTGCTGACGATGTTTTGGTGTTAAGGCTGGAGTAGTCTGAACACTGAACCTGTAAATTGTCAAAATACTGCTCATGGTTGGAGATATTTGGCACTCCCAGTCAACTAGTCGCCAATCTGATTACTTTTCCTCTCCCTTTTCTTTTCTGTAATCAACATGGACGATCCTATTTCTTTTACATTAATTTGTCAGTCCACTTTCTCCCATTTTTTTTATAACTTATTTTATTATATTATATATAGTTGTGTTCCCCATTTCCTTCACAAGAAGTCAGGGCCCACCAGGCCCAATAAACTCATCCCGTTTCTTTGTCCCCACATCGTCTTCCCATTTCGTTTTCCGAGAAATTACGTCAATTCGGATCATTTTTCATGCGACAGCACACATTTTTTGTACGATAGATAAATTATGCGGAGCGAATGGTGTATGTGGTGTGAGTTGATTAGTTTTAAATTTATAAAATAATCGTGTAAATTTTACAAAATAAAAAAATAAAAAGTATTAAAAAATAAATTTTATTAATTTAGACGACCAAAAAAAGATTCACCAGTTTGCTTTAGCGAATAATCAATTTACTTCAACATTTTAAGGAAAAAATCATTTTTTTTACAAAATATCCTTAATTCCGAACAGGAATGAATTATAATGTTTTTGTATATTTATACTTTACGTTTTTTTAACAGTTAAAATTAAAATTAAATTTGATATTTATAAAAATATCAATATATTCAAAAATTATTATATATTGATAAATTAATACAAAAATATAATAATCAAATCTCTAAGTGGAGAGGATAAAGATTAGTTACCGCAATGAGTTGTTTGGAGTTGAGAACACGTGGCAACAAAGAATAATTATGCTGTGAGCGTGGAGTGGTTACATTACATGTAGACGTAGTAGGCTGTTTGGGATCGAGGACACGTAACAGATTTATTTTGTGTGTGTGGGAGGGAGGAGAAAGTGGAAATTGTAGGAGTTATTTAAAATTTTAATACAGAATAAGAAATAAAGTTGGTTTCAAATAATTTTATTATTAATGTCAATGAATTCCATCTTTTTTTATTGGTGAATTATTTTTTGTAAAGTACTTTTAATATTATATATTTTTAATTAAATAGTAGATTATCAAACAAGAAACTTAAATAGAAGGAAAAAACTTTGTTGCGAGTACACCTAGCAGGTTCAGAACGCCACGTGTGTTAAAGATTGACATTATAAATGTGTTTGTGATATAATGTAAAAAAAGCGTCGAAATTTGGTCACACGCGTCAGAAACAATTTTCACGGAGGTATAAATATGTTAGTCATGAAATTTTTGAGGAAACGTAATGTAATTAGGCAGATTTCAGAAAACAAAAAAGCAATTGAAAGGGAAGTTTGCATTGCTTCCTTGCTTCCTCCGAGTCTTAGCCACGGCCTTGCCACAATAGGGGTTTTAGCCACCAGACATTCGATATGTCGCCTTTCACTTTGGCCCACACAAAGCCCTTTTTTTTTTGTTTTCGCCTTTCCAAAAGGTCCTCCTGGCTGTATACGTGGGTTGTTAACATATAAGGAGCCATGCAAACTGTTCTGAAATTGGGAATTTGATGTATAGAAGAACAGAGTGGTCAAACAAAGCTTTTGTAGGTTTAGGCACTCCCTCTACTATGCAGAGAGTGATTTTTTTTTTTTTACTATAAAAGAAACTGAATTTTATTCATCAGCCTCTTGGCAAAGCCAAGATTTTAAAGATTTTGGACAACAGTTGTACCAGTTACAGTTTAAATTATCAGTAGCACAAAATCTTGCTATAAAATCTGCTACCCTATTGGTTTCTTTAGGGATCTATTGAAACTTACAACTCCCGAATTGGGACAGCATACTTGATATATCCCAACATATACTTCTAATATCCCATCTGCAATGTGGAACCATAGAATTGAGCTGGTCAATTACTACTTGATTGTCTGATTACAGTAAAATTTTAGTCCATCCACTCCTCCTAGCCAACACCATACTTTGCCTTAATGCTTCAGCTTCTCCTGCAAGCATCGAACCCAGACTTTTCTTCATTGTGACTATATACCCAAAATACCTCCTCTGCAATCTCGTACCACTGCTTCAATAGCTGCCTTCTGAGTATTTTCATTATAACAAGCATCACAATTAATTTTAATGGTCCCAGGGGGTGGCCTCTCCCAACGTTGAACAACTCTGCCTTTTATCATATCTCCAACCTTTCCCCTACCTACTAGATTTTCCTCCCACATCGTAGCCTGCACCTCCATAATATAACTCCCAATTCTCTCCAGAAACCTCTTTGGATTAGGTTGAATGTCGCTGAAGACCTTCTCATTTCGAGCCTTCCAAATATAACAGCAAATGACTGCAATAATCTCCATCGTTTTTCCTTCCCCATTCGCTACACTCCTTAAATAATTCCACCAGTCAGCAAAATC
>CAODLS011943992.1:0-10718 GCA_948243855.1 Flueggea neowawraea
CTATCCAAATCATATTTGATAACTTAATCAGAACCACTATTCACGGATAATTCATCCAATTAAATATGCACAGAAATAAGAAACATGATGAAAAATGCCTCATACATATATATCAAATATAAAGGGTTTCGAAAAAAATGTGCTTGGGGCTAGGGCTTACACTAACAGTTGTTGTTCAAGCAAACATAAAGAATGATCAATAGAAGTGTTTTCAAGCCCATGAACACATTTTGATAAAACCTCATTTTCAATTTCTAAAATCTTGTTTTTCTTTTTCAATGTTTTATTGAGCTTGAACACATCTTCAAAGTTTTCATTTAACTCATCAAAAGCGTTCATCAGTTCATCATAAGTAAGGGCATTTACCTCATTTTCCTCCTCATCACTTGAGTATGAGCTTCTTGCCATGAAAGAAAGATTCAACTCCTCATTGCCAATGGATTCATCATTGTCATCATCACTCCAAGTGGCAACCAAACTTCCTTCTTCTTGCTTCTCTTGAAAAATGGTTTTAGGATAAACTCTTGCTATCTTTTCCATAATGACCATTTTTACCACAGTTGTAGCAAGTCTCATCATTCCTCTTCTTATAAATTGAAGTCTTTTAGAAGTACTCTCTTACTCCATTCTTCATTTCCCTTTTTTCTTCTTTGCATCATGGATTTGAATTTTCGAATATTCTTTGCATAAAGAGTTAGTTCTTCATCTTCTTCTCCATTTTCTTCATCCTCTTCATCACTTTCTTCCTTAAAAGAAGTCCTTGCTTTGAAAGCTACACTCTTCTCTTTTGGTTTGGGACTTCCTCCTCTAATCTTCAAGGTAATCTCACATTGATGAAAGACCCAACCAATGCATTGAAATCCAATGTGTTGAGATCCTTAAATTCCATAATCGCGGTAACTTATGAGTCCCATTCTCATAGAAGTGATCTCAAAATCTTTTTGACCTTCTCACTATCATCCATATGCTCCCAAGAGATGCCAAAGCATTCATAATCTCAACAAAACGATCAAGGATAGAAGTGATCGATTCTCCTTCCTTCATGGAGAATAACTCATAATTAAGTCTCCTTTGCTTTTAATCTTAGTCTCCTTCGCTTGGGTGTTACCTTCATGAGTGACTTCAAGTCTCTCCCACATCTTCTTGGCACTTGTGCAAAAAGAAACTTGATTGGTTTCCTCCATAGTGAGAGCACAAAATATGAGTTGCATTACATTGGCATTGATTTGGTCACACTTCCAATCTTCATCATCATAGTCTATCTCCTTCTTGACTGCCTCATTCTCATCTTTAAGAAACCTTGGTCCTTTCACAATCACTTTCCAATATTCAAAGTTTTGACTCTTTATGTAGACCATCATTCGATTCTTCTATAAAGCATAACTTGCCCTATTGAACCATAGTGGCTTGGTGGTAGTTAAGCCTTCTTCAAAATAGATGAAATTCAAGTTCAAAGCCATCCTGGATCTTCACTCTTTGGTTGTAATATCTCATCCATTCTAGCTAGGTTTCCTGTAGTATCTAATCTGACTACGTGAGGTTTGGATGTGTTAAGGATGTAGTTTTGTGTAGGTAAAGTGATCTGGAGTTCTTTAGCGCCCGTTGAAGGATGTCTAGTCGTGCATATAGTCTTTTGGATGGACCATGTAATGTGCTTAGGTTGTCAGCATGCATTGTAGGTGTTCAGCGCGTGTTGATCATCATTGGACCTAAGCCGAGAGCAAGTGGAGCCATTTGCATGCGTTGTCCGTATAGGGCGCACATTGATCTTTGAAATGAGAACAACGCAAATCCTCGAATCAGTCGTCTACGTAAGCTAATGCTTGGTCTGCACACGTAGATGTTGGGCTAGGCGCGTAGAAGGGGCAACAACGCGCATAGATGAACCTTTCTAGGTCATTTTGTGTGCAACGCAGCGTTTTGGTGCTGGGGCTTATAAATACCCCAAACGTTTTCTTTGAAAGCTATTATGTATATAGTGTGTATACTTTATGATATTTGTGTATATTGTATGCGGTAGTTTTCCTAAACTGTTTTCAAAACGGTCTTTCTGAGGCTTGGAGCCGATCTGGAATGTCGTTTCGTCACTAGGGATTCTTACCCCTTTTCTTCTTTTGTCTATGTTAAACCTATTTTTCAGGTGATATTTTTGACGTTCGGCACCTGTTCAGCACCTCGATCCCAATGAGGCATATCTTCATAGTAGTGAGTGCCTTCGTTCGGACTCTACCTTTGTTTGTTGTTAGAGCTCCACATTGAGTCGTTATTGGGCCCCATGTTTTGTATTTTAGGATGCTAATTTCACTTACAATGATTATATTTTTATTGATATTCTCTGATATGTATATATTGATTTCTTTTATACATAAATGCTTTATATTCGTTAAATGTCTTGAATATATGTATATTTTGATATGTCGGGTAGAATATCTGTATCTCCGAGGCTTGTGCGAGATGGGCTAGACTCTCATAGATGGTATGCCTCGTGTGCCGGTCATGGTCCGAAAATGGGTTGTGACATATGGTAAAACCGTTGAAAATAAGAGTCTTTGCTCTAATACCAATTAAAAGAGAAAAAACTACACTAGAAGGGGGGTTGATTAGTGTAGTGTACACGGCTTTGAATTCTTTTTAAAGTGATGCAAGAAGGCAAGGTAAAACCGTAAAGAACACAGAGAATTTAGAGTGGTTTGGCTTAATTCTTGCCTACGTCCACTACCTAAGTATCACCACTTAGGAATTTCACTAACTTCAACCTTTGGTTACAACTTTCACTTTCAAGCTAAGTGAGAACTTTTTCAATTCTTGATTCTGGTTTAAGAATAAACCAACCTAGGATCTACCCGTGATCCCAACCTCACAAACTCTCTGTTTGATACAAGAAAATGCTCACCAAATAGAATAAGAACAGTGGATACAAGTAATTGAAATATGAAATAAGCACATGTACACTTGTATCACCAAAAATAATGAATAATGATAGAATTAGGATTCTAAAAGGTTGTAGATGTGTTGTCATATCCCCTTAACTGTTCTGGAAGTGTATTTATACTTTCTAAAAAAATTTATAGCCGTTGTGACTCATTTGGCACCCGTTGAAGTGTCAATCCAATATGATTTTTCTTTCCTTTCCAGTCTTTACTCGATTAATAATGTGCTCTACTAGAGTAACTCTGTTTTTAGCTTGCAGTGTTGCTATTTTGCACATGCCTTACTCGAGTAAGATAAATCTCTACTCGAGTAATCGAAACTTTGAGGCTGTTGGACTTTGATTTCCTTCCATATCTGACTTGATTGCTTTTGATCTCCTAATTTCCAAAACATGCTTACTCGAGTAACTTTAGTCCCTGAACACTTTGTGATTTTCTGGAAACACACTCACTCGAGTAACCATTGATTCTACTCAAGTAAAAACTAGTTCAGTGCATTCTCTTGAGCAACCACTTACTCGAGTAACTTCATTATCCACTCGAGTAACTTTGGGATCAATACAGCCTCTGGAGTGTTTACTTGCTCGAGTAACAAACTAACTTACTCGAGTCACGTGTGTTTCAACCTTTGCATACTCGCGTAATATCTTGTTTTGCTCGAGTAACTTTGTTTCCTAGTGGTTCCTTGAAGCTCATACTTACTCAAGTAAAATCGGAGTTTACTTGAGTAACTTGAGAGTTAGTTTAGTAATTTTGAAGCTTGGAACATCGTATCTTCTGGTCAAGGCACTTACTCGAGTAACATTCAGGCTTACTCAAGTAACTTCTGTTTTGTTCTAATATCTTCATTTCTTGGCACACTTATTCTATCTTGTACTTGACTAACAGATTTACAATTTTTTTTCATCATCAAAAGCATAGGTGGATCTAAATGTGAACCACCATTAGTTCAACAGAAACTCTTTTTCACTAAGTAATTCTATGATCTCAATGTTACAGTAATTTGCATTTGTTGAAGTGTCAATTTCTCTTTTGGTCTTAAAGTAGTGTGATATTATTCAAGTTGATAATGGGTGCCCAATTTTTAGTTAACTTATGTAACATTCTTGAATATATAATTTGTTGTATTAGATTTAGGAGAGTGCATTGAGTCCGATCACAACTAGCTTAGGATGTTTGGAATATTGGTGAGTAACTTGTATACATACTTACTTCCTTGCTTGTTTGTTCCTTTACTTGGTTTTGGTTAACCTTTTTAGATGGTTTATGGATGGACTTAAAATTTATAAGTATTTTGATTTCACCAAATAATTTAATATCCAAATATTGGTATTAATTTGTATGAAATTTATGTTTTATGAAAAGATTTTCAAAAGAACAAAATGTTAAGAACTTATAATAATTTGGAACTTGATTTTTGGAAACAAAACCCTATTTATGTTTTTAGCATGTACAGGACATATTTTATGATTCCGTTTTTGTTATTCACTTCGGAAAGCAGGAGAGGTATATGTTGGATTGCTCCACTAGCAAGAGAAGTGGTTGCTAGAATGCTCTATTAGTGGGAGAAGTGATTGCTAGCTCTGTTTTAACTAATTTATATTATTCGCTTTTGACCCCTATGTATGTAAACTATGCATGTGTGAAATTCAAGGACACGATTTGAGAAATTGTTTTCTTATTTATAATTGAAAATATTTGAGAAGTTTTTTTGTTTATCAATGGTGAATTGTAAGTTGATGAAAGGATTATGCTTTAGAATAAGGAATTTAGTTAGTAAAATTACAGTTAATATTTTTCTAGTAAATATAATTGTTCAAGTTTACGATTTCATATTAAAAAGAAGTTTGTAACTGTTTTCTTATATTTTCGATACAAAATTCTATATGGCCTAGTATTTTCTTTTATGTATGCTTATTACTTATTGAGCTTATGGCTCACCCCCTTTCCCTTTTCAATTTTGTAGGTTGGTTAGCTCTAAGACTCCATTGCTTATTTTGTAGCACATTTGTTCATGCTAACACTATCATATTTTGATTATCTATATTTTGTCGAAATTGTATTATAACTCTAGATGCTTTGTATAGAAATTTGACTTGTAACCGCTAGTTGGTGGGATTGACTTATTTGGACAGTTGAACTGAATTTTTTTTGGATGGTTGATTGATTAATGATGAATTATCATGACAATATGTTGGGTGTCATTTTTTTTCGTCATTGGTGAAATGAAAGAGAAGAACTTACAGTCAATTTTGGTGAACAAAAGCACTTGAAGTTGAAACCCTTCGAGTTCACCGTTCTTGAAAGTGGAGGCAGCATGTGACTTTAATTCAACTAGCTTTTTACGCACATGCATTGCACTTGTTATATGTTTTTATTAAATTTTTGAATAATTATGTTTAAAATATTATGTGTGGCTATTAAATTGAAAGTTATGTTTCTCTTATTAACAACTTGTGCAGATACAAAGAAATCGTCATTATCATTTGTTAAACGCATGAAAGTTTCATTTGATCAAAGAAAAAGTAGTAATTCTCACTTACTGTTGCCGTAAAATATGTCTTGATACCTTGTCCACCGGTGCTTTTGTTTCCGGAGATGATTGTTCGATCAATTCCATCTCTGATTAAAATGATATTGGTCTTTTGATATTAAATTTTCTTGAATGCAGCACTAGCACAGCTGCGATGGCATCTGAAGTTCTTGTGAAATTTCCAGTGTCATCCTTTGCTATTGTGAGATCAATATGCAACGATCCACTAACGATCCAAATGAAATTTAAATTGTTTTAAGATAATTACAGATTGTTAGATTTTTTTCAAAATAGATAAAGTTTTGATTTTTTGTTGAGATAATTATAATTATTTAAAAAATGTATTTATAATTATTAAAAAATTAAGTTATATTTATAATTATAAAAAATAAATAAAAGTATAATCTATATATTAATAAAAATATTTAGACATTAACAATGCATTGTTGACACATATAGACAAATTACAATGAGAGCATTTAGTGAGAATGAAGTGTAATTTTCTCCTTTTTTGTATAGATTTGTATCTTTTAAAAAATCATGTTAACTTATCAGATGACCCGCCAATTTTAACTCATATGCATCAACGCAATGTATCCACTCATTTACACTTATTAATGTTTTTTTCTCTCTCTCCAATTTTTTTTAAGAAAAAAGTTCTCTCTCACACTCTCTCTTTCCTTTAATTTTAAAACCCTAATTTTTTGTTTCCATAGTTGTCTCTCTCCAAGATTGAATTCAAGCTCTGATTTTTTCGTTCTTTGTTTCTAAATCTTGAATCCAATCTTTGATTTTTCCTTTCTTTGTTTCCGAAGTTGGCTCTGAAAAAAATCACTGGCGCCTTTGGATCCATTTGTTTCACCAACAAAGATGCTATGTAATATCTCATACTGTTATAGTCGGAATACCATTTCGTCTAGTTTCAAGGTGATTCGAATGTGAGAAATCTTGATTTTTGAGGCTAGAATTTGTTTGATAGTATCTTATGTGCGTTCTGCGTACGTTGGAGAGTCTGGGAGTCATCTAAGTACATAGAGGAAGGGTTTTGTGCGCGTTGATCAATGTTTGAGATGGACCGTGGATATGTCTAAGCACATCTATATGAGTTGGAGAGGTTTTGTGCACGTTGTATCGTCAATTGGTTGTGAACCGTGAGTGTGTGAAGAGTTCTACATGCATTGCATATGGTTGAATGTACGTTTATCTTGGTTCTGAGGATGAGAAATCATCAGCTCAGTTGTCTGCGTGTGTTGAGGAGGGTGCAACCCACGTTGAATCAAGCACTACGTGCGTAGAAGAAGATATTGTGCACGTAGATGAACCTTTCTAGAGGGTTGTAAGTGAAACGTGACGTGTCGATTGTGTGAGACTATAAATACACCCAACTTCTTTCCCTTTCGTCATAACTCACTCTCAACCATTGAAATAACTCTCTCCACCATATCTTTCCATTTCCTTTGCTTCTCTTACTTTTCTTTGCTTCCACTTGGATTTCTAAGGTAAGAAACATTATTTGATCCTTCTTTTTCCTTGTTTTTGATCATGGATCATTCATCTAGGGATTTAGCTGAGATTGAAGGATCGTTCTGATTTCTTTGTTTCTGATGGATTAGAGTTTGTTTGATGTTAGATTATGATTGTTTGAGTTTAGAACCAAGAGATTCTAGCTTTAGTTTTGAGAGTTTTGTGTTGTATGAGATGGGTTTAATCCGAGTTAGGATTTGGATTTCTGATTAATTTGGAGTTTGTTTCTGTTATATTTTGATGAAATTGAGTTAGAGATACTAGAATCATGGTTGGTTTTAGTGGGTTTGATGATTTTTATCTTGGAGTGTAAGCGGTCTGAAATTGAGAATTTTGATTCTTAATTATTTTGATTTGTTTTGAGGAAAATGATGTTAGATTCGTGTTTTTTAGGATGATTAGAGTACTTGTAAGTGTTTAGCCAGTCGGGAGTTACTCGTTTGAGAGTTTGACATTTGCATTGCATTGCAATCATACATTCAGTACGGTCACAGTACCATATTTTGATGATTGCCATGTTGTATTTATTATAGCATCATGTGCTTGCCAGCACGAGTAGCCACCCACCAGCGGTGCTTGATTGGATTCTTAGAGCCTGGGACATCCAGGTGAGTGGATGGCAGCTTCAGACACATAAGTTGTGTCTCGAAACTGAATAGTTTGTTTTTGATGTGCTTTATCACATATTTGGAAAACTTGACTAATCTAAGGATTGGTTAATCATATAAATTGGATTATGTGAATAAAGTATTCACGGCTTTGTTTTTGAGAAATTACATATATATATTTATATATATGTTTTTTTGTCTTTTTTTTACTCTCAGACATGCTTGGTTTTGGGAAAATTATGGTTTTGATTATAGGACATCTTTGCTACGGGGTACATAGTCTTTAGTATACCAATGCTTTATTATAACTCAGCTATCAGGGTTGACGATAGCCATGTTGGGTTACGCCGACATATGATCTATTTCTGGATTAGTGGTAGAGTCCACAATCATTATACGGGGGTAGATTGGCACAGACTACACCACAATTTCTTTGGTCCCATAATGAGTATACTTTGTTTTCGAATATGATACCATTAGTTGTATTTAGCCAAGTGCATGTGTTTGCTTTGGGTGTAATGTTTTCTCTGAACTTGTACTATGTATATAGTGTGTATATATGTATACTTTTTGTATACCGTATGTGGTAGTTTTCAAATGGTTTTCAAACCAGTCTTTGTGAGACACGTATGAAGTGATCTGGAGGGTTGTCCCTCATTGGGTTCTGACCCCCTTTGTTTTCCTATGTTGCCTTGTTTCGTTTTACATATTGATTTGACTCGGCAATTTGAAATCTCTACCCAGTGAGACACTGATATCTTTGGTTAGTAGCGTCATCTTGGCCGGGTTTCTTCTTTTGTTTTAGATGCTCCGCTCCGAGATGTTGTTGGGTTATGGGGTCTGTGAATTTTGTTTTTGTATATTGATTTGCGACTAGTTCGCTCTGGATATATTTTTATATATATTATATTTTGATATATATATATATATAGTAAATATTATTTTCATATAATTATATATGATTTTCTCACAATTGTTTTATTGAAAATATTTTATAAATAAACGAATGGGTAGAGTTTCTAAATTTCTAAGACTTGTGCGGGATGGACCGAGCTCTCATAGATGATTTGACTCGTACGCCGATCATGGTCTCAAAAATGGATTATGACACAATTGTTTGGTATAAGTGGTTTTGATAGAAGTGAGTTTAGATCCTGCATGCCAAATACTATGAGTTCAGATCCTGTATGCCAAATATTGTTCACACCAGGAAACCATTGTTTTGAACAAGAACAAGACAGATCACTCGCACCTTTTAGTGTGATGTCATGAAAATTTTGCAAAATATATAATTTAAAATACTTTTTTGTGATGTCAGAAAACATGCGAAGTGTGACTATAAATCAATCAATATTGAGAAACATTAGCCCGATTGTTCCAGAACGGTAGTACAATGTCTCAAACAATGAATACATTTGCACGTGAGTTCAAATTATTATAAAAAAATATTACTTTTTAAAAGTAAAATCCTTTGTTGCTTCTCAAAATTATTTAAAAATAATGTGGCATATAATTATTGTAGCAACTAGAGTTCATTCCCTGCATACTGGATCAAATTTATCAATAGTTACACATATGAATATGATGAATAGCCGTCCAAAAGATGGTGTGAGTTTAAATGATAAATTGCAGCGGGCTGGCTTCAATTGGAATCAAATGCTATCTAACTTGACAAGTGGCATATGGTTATAGCTTTTTATTATTAATTTGGTTATATTATGAAATAACTTTGTATTATAATCTAATTTTTTTTCTTTCAATAGTTAATGTATTGCGAAGTTCCAACTATAATTACACAAGAAAATTGAGTCAACCACGAATTTCACTGAGAGACATTTCAAATGATAAATTTTTTTAATCAAGTTATTTTCAGTATTAACTATTGTCAAAAAATATCTTTCATAACATATAATGCTTTTGTTTATTGTAGTTTCTTGCAAGTTGCGACCAAAATTTGCTGAGGTTGATGGAAGGTAATTTGAATTGTTCATCACATTCGTTGAAAAAGCCCGTAAACTATATAAGTCAAACTAATGGTGTGATGTTTTGATGAGAAACTACCAGTTGAACTATCGCAGTTTTTCACAAAGCAATTTACATTAACTTTGAATTATTCGAGAAGTTTGATAACAGATATTTCACATGGTATTTTTATTTTAAAAAAATGCAAGTACAATTAATTTTATCTTTTTTTATCCACATTATGTTTTTTAAATGCAGCTTCTAATAATTTGAAGTCAACATTTGAAGAAGTGGTTGATAATCTTCAAATCGAGAATGTTAACCGCCATGATTCTGTCATCGCAAGTTCAAGAAATGATTGGTTGAGAGTCAATGGAAAAGATGCTTATCCAATGAACGTTTCATTCATTTCCCGTATGTTGTCAAATTCAAATCATCATCCAAATGTTGCAACAAATAACATTCTTAATGGAAGACATTCTACTACTGCAAATGTAGATGATTTAATAGGTAATTGTTGACTAATCCTATATCTATATGATGAGATTAATTTCTACTAATGGGTGTTAGTCTTTAAATCAGACGTGCACCATAGTGAAGAAAATTGTAAAAATGGTAAGTTTCTTTTTTTCATATTTGCTTCTGTTGTTTGAGCTATCTAATTTTTTTGTAAACGATGTAGATTATTTGGATTTGGGAGATCCGAATTTTTGGTGTTCATGCTGCGGTGCAATGTTGTGGTTCCAAGAGAGGATAAACAAGAATCGTAATAGTAGAGATCCACAATTTTCACTTTGTTATGGTAATGGTGAAGTAAAAATTCCTATGATACAAGAACCTCCTTCAGTTTTGAAAAATCTTTTTTATGGAGCTGATCGTAGAAGCAAGGATTTTATTAATAACATTCGTGCATATAACATCGATGTTTTCATTTACATCAATAGGAGGGAAATTGGATAACACAATCAATGATGGGAAAGGTCCATACGTATTCAGATTACATGGTTAGAATTATCATAAAATTGGAAGCTTATTGCCAGAAGAAGGTTCAACACCAAAATTTGCACAATTGTACATATTTGACACCGAAAATGAAATCTCAAATAGAGCTGGTGCGATAGGGTATGCTTCAATTTATAATTTTGTCTTTTTTCCTAATTT
>CAODLS011944102.1:0-11454 GCA_948243855.1 Flueggea neowawraea
GCTAAATTGGCACTTTAACGTTTCAAAAACTCCAAACAATGATGCAGAGAATCACAAATAAAATCTCAGAGGTTCTTTTGCCCAATATTAATTTCTTAAGTTAATTTCAGTCTCTCTGAAACTTTGATGAATGAAGATCCAGTGATGCAGTAGGACCACATAACCTTACAACAAAATGTAGTACCCAACATAAACATATCATCATTGCTAGTCTTATGAAAATTATAAGTGAAAGGAAAACATAAACCTACCAACACAGCCATTGGAGCTCGTTATGCAGTTTTTCAATATTCAAGGATCATTTGCGAGATTCGAGAGTGTGTTCTTCTGCAAAAACAGTAAAAAGAGCTTAAAAGCAGATTTACATTAGAAGAAAAGTACCATATTGTTAGCCACCAAAAAATATCAAGCTTGCTCGAGATATTTCAAGCTTGCTGGAGAATGCCATAATATTGCATTACGTGCTCGAGAAGTGTTGTCGAGCCCGAGCTAGTTATGTGATCAAAGAAATATAAAGCTTAAAGACAAGTTGCCAATAACCTCGGGTTAGAGTAGCCGAGTAATGTGCCTGTACCAAGTCTGAGCATAAAGTACTATTGTCCAAGTATTGTCTAATAATGACACTTGGTGTTGTCAATGCATGACACGCACTGGACAAATTGCATGCTATAAGCCATGGCCTGGGTAGTTATATTGTAAGAACTACTCTTAGTGGCCTCGGTAGTTATTTTGTGAAAATGGTAGACATGGTGCACATCTTGCAGACACGTTACCATCCATTTTATGTACAGGTACCATTATGGCAAAAGTTGAATTGAAATCAAGGCCATGTGGTTGACTTCTGAAGTAGTTACTCAAGACGTGGAATAGCTGTTGCGTGGTAAATGGAGAACATGGAGTCATGGTCCCAAATAGAAGCTATAAAAGGGAGAATTAATATTACAAAAGTGTCACGGACCAATTTTCGTGACATGTAGGATGTGCGAGATGCTTATTGATGAGTTAAAGTGTGGGTTGCGAGGCAGCAAAATGTGTGGGGACGAGTAGGCAGGATGGTCACACACTAATCTGGGACAATCTTCTAAGGAGGGGTGAAAGAGTTCTCCCTCATACACGAGGGCGTGCATGAATTGAGTGTGGGAGAATGTCACGGACCAATTGTCGTGACATGCAGAATGTGCAACATGCTTCTTGATGAGCTAAAGTGTGGGTTGCGAGGTAGCTAAATGTGTAGAGTACGTGTCATAGATGTTGCGCCTATTTTGAGTTAGATATGTCGAACCAATTGAGTTTGGGGAGCTTGTCGCTGGTCTAGGACTTGACTTTGACAGATGGGTGTACCATCTAAGCACCACATTAGTTGGAAGTTGTCCCCACTTCCTTGATGAATCCATAGAAAGGCAAAACCAATGAGCATCGAAGATGAATAAATATTGAACCTTGGGTATGCGTGAGTCCTGTGGTGCCACGCACGTGATGTCCCTATACTAAATCTTTGATCCCGTGACAGAAGGCATCTGAACATTAACACAACTCATTTGTTATTTGTCTTTTCTCTGTCTTTCCTAGAGTAGCCTGTAATGTAGACTTTTACATTTATCATTTGTCCTTGCCTTATTTTCCTTTGATCCAGTCCTTAGTTTTCTCACCTTTCATTTCGTTGCCTTTACATTTACTTGTCTTTTAGTCTTTAGCCATAGTGTAATCCTTTACTTTCAATGCAGTTCCTAGTTTGCCTTGCCTTTAAATTTCTTTGCCCTTTACAATTGCTTTTCTTTAATTCAATCCTTTAATTTTTATCCAGTTGTAACTTTTATCTTTAAATGAGATCACATTTTGTTTGTGGATTTGTCTCTAATGAAAGTCATAGATTGCTAAGCAACACGATTCCATTAACAAGCATGACCACTCTCGAGCGCAACCCCTTCGGGTCGGTAAGCCTTGGGGACGAAAAGATGGCCAACAAAGTTGATGACCACAGTGGGAGACTTTGTTCACAAGACAGGCAATCCCTCGAGGGAAATAACTTTTAGGCTCATTTTAAGGCCAAAATGGTTGACTACGGTAGACGAGTAAAAGCTTGAGAGGGGCGACTTCAAGTGGAATTGGAGAAAATAGACCAGAGAATAAAAGGAATTTTACGCCAAATAGAAATTCGAAGGCAACAATGGAGACAAAATATGCTCCAAAAACATCATAACTATGAGCACTCTACGACAGAAAGTGTCAAGAGTCAAGTTGATAAAGTGCTAGAAATGCTCAAGATGTTGATGTGATAGATGTGCACTAAGTTGATCCTATGACCACACATTTGAGCAGGAAAATGGAGACTCCTGTTAATACAAGAAGTGGAAGTGGTCACAACTGCCATCCAAGAAAGCAATGAGGCAAGTCAAACAATCATTTCCTTCAGTCGAAATGACTTGGATTTGCTCGGTGACAACTTCAATGTGGTGTTTGGTACTGAAGACATTAATTATTCACAAGAGGATGACACTTGTGAATTTTTTAATCTACATGGGTCTGAGAAAAATTGCTTTGCAGATGATGTATATGTAGAGACAACGACTTACATTGAAACGTTTAAGCCAACAATATTTCGGCTCTCCGAAATACTTTGAATTTATCATTTTTGTTATAGACCTCCCGATTGAAAAATTTAGCCAACACAATTGGTCAAACCAATTTTGAAAGCGACCAATTGGAATTAAAATATATAGAATTATCGATATATACAAACCGAGGAATTCGTCGGAATTAAAGCCACGAGTTTAAGCTCGATTGTGCGAATGTAATTTTTAGATGGCTATTTAATTAGAAAAATGGGCTACGTAATGAACATATTCATTTTTTAGTTAATGATTATATATACACAGCCACTGATACATGAAAATTTTATCTTGCATGAACTTTACTGTGGTTGCATGGCCAAAAGAACGTAATTCATTTGTTCTGTTCTTTGGTAATGCTCGAGCTAGGGTATGAGAAATGGATCTTCGAGGTCATTAATAAGAAATTGGAAGTGGCTCATCAATGATTGGTAATTAAGATTGTTTTGCCGAGAAAGAAAATGCCAAGTATCATGGTTGGTAATTAAGGGATTGTTTGGTTCACATATTTTGGTTCAATAAAACGTTATTTCCATTCTCACCCTACTAGGAAATGAGATTAGCTATTAGCCTTGTACTTTTATTAACATGAGACTCTTTATTAACCAAATTACTATCATCTTATAATCAATTTTAGAAGTGCATATTCTTTCATTATCTCTTTATTTTCTTTCATCTTTAATCTTTGTCATATATGGGGATTGAAATGATTTATTTTTAAAATAATTATTAACAACTAATTTAATTAAATGAATTTTTTTTATATATTTATTATCAATTTTTATTTTATAATTATTATATAATTAAATATAATTATTAAATAATTATTTTTATTAATTTTTTATATAATTATTATAGAATATTTAAATTTTTATATTATAATTATTATTAATTATATATATTATATTAATTATAATTATTAAATAATTAATTTTTATTAATTTTTATATAATTATTATAGAATACTTAATCTTTTATTTTATATAATTATTATTAATTACATTTTTATTTATTTATTTGTATATGTAAAATATTATAATTGAGTCTAATTCTGCAGCAATAAAACTAAACAGATAATTATAGAAATCAAATTTTGATTCCGTATTAAATCAAATTGTTACAACATGAATCAATTTGATTCTAATTCTTATCATTCTGATTCTTTATATAATCAATTCCAATTCTAATTTCAATTTTGATACATTTTTTTAACAAAACGCCCCCTAAGATTATTTGGCCATGTAAATATGCACAATTGGACATTTGTTGCATGAAATGGCCATCAAGACACGTGAAATAATTGCCCCCAGTGGAGACAAAAACTAGTGCTAATTTAATGCTTAACATATTTGCGTATTTGGCCAATTTCAATGAATGACTCAAGATGAATGTTGCACTACTCTCGAGATAAATGTTACAGTTGGCAAGCGGCAAACCAATCGAATTAGTGGAGACAAAAATTCATCTCGACGAGACTTAGTCGAGAGGTGCTTGCAATCTCGAGAGGTGCCCGGGAGTTAAAAAAACAAACGTGCCCGTGAATTATTAAGAGAGCTAGCCCTAGAATTCTTACGAGCTCGAATTAAAACAAAAAAGACCTCGGGTGGCGATTAGAGAAGCGAGCTCGAAGAGTTGTAAAAGAAAAGAGCTCAAGATGCTTTGAAACAAAAGAACTCGATGAAGTGGTCAAAAAGGGTTCCATGTGCATGCATGATGTTGGTGTCATAATCACACCCAAAAAAAAAAATAATAGAAAAAAAAATAAGAGAATATAATTTTTTTTTTTAACGTGGTTCGATTTTTAAATAGCCTTACGTCCACGAACTTCATTAAAATAAGTATTACAATTTTTGAACGGACGCAATTGTAAAACCCCTCGCAGATACACAAACCCCAATCCAAATTACACATATAGTTAAATAACTTAGTATTTATGGTATCTAATAACTTGGACTCAAAACCTATTTATAGAAAAAAAATTCCTTCCCAACTTTACATCTAATTGATGTGGGACAAACACTTTTTCTAAAATTACTCCCAACTAATGTGTGATTCACTCTAAATCATCTCCTACTTAATGTAGGATTTGGTGAGTTATCCCAATAAATCCTCCTTCTACCCAAATCCCACATATCTCAATAGTATCAGAAAATTGAGCTATTTTCGCAGTCTTCATCTTCTTTATCATGCTGCTTCCACTATTAAGGGAATACTCATCCAAATAATAAATATTTTTCCCTTTCTTCATTCTTTGCAATATCAAGCTGTCACCTCTAAATATTTTGCAAAATTCTTCATCACCAACACACTTGTATCCACGAGATGCCAATTTACCCAAAGAAATTATATTGACTTTAGCACCAAACAAAAATTTCACATCAGCAAGTTTTTGACAACACCATTATAGAGCTTTAGGCGAACTCTTCCAACACCTTTGATCTTCAACTTTGAATTGCTCGCGTCATGAATGTAGCCAAAATCTTCTTCTTTCTACAAAGAATCAAAAGAAGCTTGATCTCTACAAATATGCATGTCAGCAGCAGAATCTAACACCCAACTACAATGATCTTCAACAAGATCGTTAGTAGCAATTAACAGTAGCTCATTATAATCATCAACCACATTAACTAAAGAATCACCAACTTTCTGCTTACCCTTCATCATCCATTGTAAACTCTTCAAGTCTTGTTTAAAATGTGGGCAACGAGATTGCATGTGACCGGTTTTCTGCAATAAAAGCACTCAACAGTACTTATGTCTATCGGCTGAGATCTCAATCTTCCACCATGGTAATCATTTTTGCGATTCCTCCCTCTTTTGTCATTCCCTACAGCTATGAGTATTTGCAGACTACCATCATCTTCACTCATCATCCTTTCGTTCTCTTTCAAGACCATCATCACATCATTCAACTGCAAAGTATTTTTCTTTACTAACATTGTTTTCACCATCGGCTTGAAAGATTTAGTCAATGATGCTAACAGAAGCAATGCCTGCTCTTCCTCCTCAATTTTCTAACCCAAATTCAGTAGTTAATAGACTAACTGATTGAAGTTATTAATGTGGTCATAAATATACATCCATCATCCATTCTCAAAGTATACAAATCCATCTTCAGACACAATCGGTTATTCAATAACTTCGACAAATAAGTGCTCTTCAACTTCTTCCACAAAGCTTTAGAAGATGTCTCCTTCAACACAGTAATTTTAATTTGGGGAGCGAGTGCTAACCTTATAGTGCTAACAGCTTTCCTCTGGATTATACTCCAATCTCCATCTTTCATACTGCTAGGCTTCTCATCCTCTAATGCGATGTCAAGACCCTGCTACACTAAATAGCCTTGAATCATTCTCTACCATAGCGTGAAATTGCTCTTTCCATCAAACAATGGAACCTCATATTTCAATGTCGTAGTGGACATATTCTCAGCAACTCTGCTTCTACTCTTTGTCTATTTTCCTCCTTGGAACAAAACTCTCTCTCTGATACCACTTGTTGGGGCCCAAACAAACAATCACACCCACATAAGAAAATAAATAATAGAGGAAAAAGATAAGACAATACAAGAAATTTTTAACGTGGTTCGGTCCCTCAATAGACCTACGTCCACGAACTCCACTAAAATAAGTATTACAGTTTTTAGACAAACAAAATTGTAAAAACTCTTGCAGACACACAAACCCAAGCCTAAGTTACACCTCTAGTTAATTAGTCTAGGATTTGTGGTACCTAACAACTTGCGCTCAAAACCTATTTATAGAGAAAAAAAAACCCCTTCCCAACTTTACATCTATTTGATGTGGAACAAACACTTTTTTTTTTTAACTACTCCCAACCAATATGGGATTCATTCTAAATCCTCTCCTACTTAATGTGGGATTTGGCGAGTTATCCTAACACTTGACTTAATTGGACAATTCATTTAAATATGCCCATTGACATTCATTTAAGCTCGGAGGTGCTCAATTAACACAGAAAGCACTTCAATTGAATAATTGTTTAATTGGTAGAAAGACAAAGAATGTTTCACCCTATTTAAGTTTTCAAGTCCTCGAAAAAAAAAAAAAGCTTTGCACTTGGTGTTATTAAAACAATCGACTAAGTCACAATGTCGAGTAAAGTTGGCAGGTGTAACATAGTCCGAGAACAATTGCTCTCGAGTGTTATGTGTCACCGTCAAAATGGATTCGTGGCCCAAATCATTGTACAAAGGCAAGCATGTATACAATGTATTTGACCAGTTTTGATAAGTAATGTCAACGCAATACTCAAACCCGGAGAAGTCGAGTCGAAACATAAAGAAGACCATGATTGACCGTCGAGAAGCAAAAGGAGCCCCACCATTGAGATCAATTGCAAGGCTGAAAAAATGTTCACGAGCACCTGTGCAATTTTCACTTGGTTGGGCCGTGTCGAGAGATAAAAAAAATGGTCCCCGAGTCCATTTTTTGTAGTGCATTGAAGTGGACCTTGCGAACTGAAAGTGCTATTTTTCATAGAATGGTTCTCGAGTTCATTTATTTGAAAATTCATTTGATTGGTTGGATCAACCGAGGCCGTGATAAAATTTGCAATGTAGAGAATGAATGGTGTTTTCATTAATTAGAAATTGAAGTACAAGTGTTCATATATATAGACTGTGCAATGAAAGAAACAAAATTGTAACAACAACGAGCACATGCAGCTTGTGCTGAGTCAGCAGATCATTTTAACAACTTTCTCAACAACTATTAGGTGTTAACTAATCTCTGCTGTATAATTTTGATACCCTCCCGCAAGCTGAACATAGGGGTTGAGAAGCTTCAGGTTGGAGATATTAGAATGAAAGGAAGCTGGTGGTGAGGACTTAGTGAAACAGTCAACGAGCTGATGTGTGGAATGAACTGGAAGCAAAGCAATCACTCCTGCTTGTAGCTTTTCTTGTAATGGATGACAATCAATCTCGATGTGCTAAGTTCGTTTATGGAAACTAGATTTTAAGCAAGATAGATAGCTGACTGGTTGAAAGATAGTGACTGGTTGGGAAGGTTGCTGATGAAAGTCCTGCAACAAATATAGCAACCACTGAACCTCACAACAAGTAGTAGTGAGGTAGAGTAATTTGCCCACCAGCCATCTATAGTAATGAGTATCTGAAAGCAAAGGACCATCTTTCACTAGCCTGCAATCAGAAGTCATAGGAGTGGAAACTGATTTTGAAGCCAAAAAACCAGTATCTTGAAGTAAATCAAGAGCAAACTTCTTTTGACAAACATGGATGCCCTTCTTAGATCGAGCAATTTCCAAGCCTAAAAAGTACTTCAATTCTCCTAGATCTTTGATACGAAACATATTATGCAAACGTTGCTTAATGTCATCAATCATTGTCATATTGTTACTAACAATAATGACATCATCAACATAAACCAGAAGTGCTAGGAAAGAATCATGATCAGTTTTAATAAATAAAGAATGATTAGCAGGAGCTAAAATGAAGTTCCAGCTGAGTAAAGCAGATAAAAGCTTGGCATACCACTGTCTGCTGGCTTGTTTAAGGCCATAAAGGGACTTGCGCACCTTAAGAACTTTGCCTTTTGGAATATCATAGCCTTCAGGAGGATGCACATATACTTCTTCATGTAAATCTCCATGTAAGAAGGCGTTATTCACATCAAGTTGGTGAGGAAACTAGTTGTTTGCAGCTGCTAATGCCAAAAGCATTCGGATAGAAGTCATTTTGGCAACAAGACTAAAAGTTTCCATAAGATCAACACCCTCTTGTTGTGTAAAACCTTTGGCAACAATACGATCTTTACTGTTGGAATTCGTGACTAAGTTTATGACATTCATAAGCATACATGGTAACGGAAATAACAAAAATTTTCAATCTAAAATTCCACCGATGATCTATGCATATTGACACACAAGATTAGGGTTAACCATTTTTACCTTAATAATTGCTCCTATGGTTCGCTCAAATGACAATGATGGTGCAACTTTTAACATAAAACTCGAAACCCCTTATCACGTTGCATTTGCGCGAACGTGACTAAATGTATCCACACAAACGAACATCCTTGAATCGGTTGGGCGTACTAGCACCGAGAATCACTATTCTATTTCTTACGAATTTTCTCTCTTTATGTGACACTCACAAATTCGGCCAAGCAAGAATAGATGCATTAAAAAATTCGGCCAAGAATATGCACACACACATATATAGAGATGTAGGAAACCCTAGTCTAAGTGTACTAGGTTTCCTCTTACTTGTCCTACAAATATATGACTTCTTTACTTGTCCTATAAGCATTAGAACTCTCTTACTTGTCTTACAAGTATTAGGATGACTTAGTCATATTATGACTCTTATTTAATATACGTGTGCCAAAATTTCTAGACAAATAAGGACTAGGTTTTATTTTTCTTGTCATACAAGTATCAAGACTCATTCTTGATTAGGTGTTTTAATTATGATTAAATAAGACTTAGTCAACTTTTGACCTAGTCAACCTAGTGCATGTGCCGAATTTATTATAGGCTTTTTATTGTCATTGGGCTTTTAATTACATGATGCATTACCATTGAATAAACCACTCTATTAACAACATATATGGGCTGGATTTATATCTCACATAAATATATCCAAAATCATGTTTTAATAAGTAATTTATATTAAAAGTCCATTATATTAATTGATAATATCTTATATTATAAAACCCTGAATTATTAATTATCTTAATAATTCAATCACCAAAAGAGAGAATATTTGTAAGCCAATCCAATTCATTCTAGTGTATGACCCAATAGGCCCACTTGAGATTGCAATGGGTCTTGTACCAAAACTTGGCCCAAAGTCCATAAGCAGTATCTAGTAATACATTATGACAACCCAAAATCAAGTGGAGTCAGTGATCCAAGTTAACCTTTCACAGTTTGATATTTAGTTCTTTTATCTCACGATATCTCATTTAAGCATAAGGTATGATCACATGTTAACATTATATTGCTTAATGTCTTTCTTGATCCAAAGTAGATTGATATAACAAATGACATTGGTAACCCTTTATCAATTTATTCGAGTATGCATGCATTCCATCAATCCTACTCATCAAGTGGCCTAAAGATATCACTCTTCTTAAGAGGAACAAAATTGTCATTTTCACTATTAGTCCTCTACAAGATTCATGGCATATCCAATTATAGCCTTTATTGTTACCCTCATCAGGTAGGAGTCGATATTGAGTTTGGGTCAGAGGACTCAAATATCACAACTGCATGAAAGCTACTTGTGACATTACTCAATAAAGTGCTTTCATAGCGGGCCAGTGCAATACATGTTCCCCAACATGCTTCTATGTTCTAAGTGACATCCCATATCTATAATCAGTAAAACATAATTATCCTCTTAGCAACATACTAACATTAGTTTGTTATCATTCCCATGATAATAATCGATTAGGGATATTTAGAATAGTATTTTACTTACCTTATGGTTTTACTATCAAGTCACACACTTGATGACATAAAGAAGAATCAACTATTCATGGAGATTTTTATCTTCATAAAATATATAATATTTCATATATATGAAATGAAATGCCTCTTTATTAAATAATAAATTGAATGAGAATGTATATAACTAATTGGCTAGGGAACTAAAACTAACATTTACAACATTCAATCTATCCATTAGCATGATATTTAATACGAAACACAGGCTTGCAGTCAATGGCTTTCTTTCCAGGAGGTAAATCTACAATACTCCAAGTATTATTGGCCTTCAAGGAACTAATATCTACTTTAATTGCATCCTTCCAACATTGATGTTTGATAGCTTCAGTATATGAAGAAGGTTCATTAATATAATCGAAAAAAGCTGAGAAATCACGATGTATAGGAGACAAACGTGTATATGTGAAAACATGGGACAAGTGATGTGGATTGGTAGTCGAACTAGAATTCAATAAATTCAAATGAGGAATGCCTTGACAATCATAGCTGTGTAATAAGAAGGCAAATTGCGTTGTCTTGTGGATCTTCTTAAAGGAATATCACCAGTATTAACAATGAAGGCACACCATCAGTAACAGAAACAGGGGCAGGTTGTGAAGATGCACTATTAGAAGAGTGATTAGTAGAAGATTTTGTTGGTGCTAAAACGAGTGTCTCAAGATCATGAACAACAGAAAGAGGCTTAATGAAAGGGACGGTAAAAGTATTTTCACTGTCAGTGGCGGAGCCAGGAATCTTGTTAAGTGGGAGCTCGAATCTGCTTAGTCAAATTTCTCGCTCAACGATGTGTACGAATATATATATATATATATATATATAATAGAAAAATTAAAATAAATTAAATATTCAAATACATGTAGTAATTATAGAACTATTTTTACACACTCGAACTAAGAGATGACAGTTGTTTTCGACATATGGTCATAGCTTGAAAGCGTTGCAAAATAACCTCATTATTAACAGGTATAAAATTTATTTCTCAATATATACCACCGGGAGGTCATTCATCTATTCATCTCCCATTCTATTTCGCAAATCCGTCTTGATAACATTCATAGCAAAAAATACTCTTTCAACAGATGCAGCTGCAACTAAAAGAAGCAATGCCAATTCAATCAAACGATATACCAAAGAGAATACTCGAGCTTTTTCAGTTTAAACCAACTTCTTTGCAAGGCTTCCCAAATCTTGAATTTTGTAGAATTCCTCTTCATCTTTTATATTAGAAATATAAATTCGAAGCTGATGATGAAGAATCTCAATGTCTTCTCAAGTGAAGTCTTGTGGATAAAGTTCTGCAAGACGAACTAACTTTTCAATATTAATTTATTTGGTGGTCTTGTGGTAATTG
>CAODLS011944230.1:0-16101 GCA_948243855.1 Flueggea neowawraea
TCAGTGAGGGATTTTGATGTTGCGGTCAATGCCCTTTTGACCGGGCCCATTTGTATGATTTGTTAGATGCTCCACACACCGGATTCCTGTGGGTCGTGTTTAGGTTTTTGAAATTTCAAATGTTTAATTTGAAATTATTTCCGCAACTTATATTATGTATGTTTTGTTTTAATTTATAAAGATTAAATCTTTATTTGTTATTCATATTTCTTTAAATATGATATTTTGGGTAGAATTTCTGTACTGTGAGGCTTGTGCGAGATGGGCTGGGCTCCCATAGACGGTTCATTTCGTACGCCGGTCGCGGTCCTGGGAATGGGTTGTGACACAAATACAGAGACAAAATATATTGACAATAGCGACAAGACATGGAACGAATCTGGGACAAAATTCCTAAGGAACGAAACTTGAGATACCAGAATGTACAAAGACATAGAGGAACATATTCTCAAAGCCTGAAGAACCACATGCTGAAAATCACAGACTCAGACACCTGTCTTAAAATCCAACATCAAGAATTCTAATAATCAGACAATCACATGGAGAAAAAGAAACAAACTAGGCAACACCTAACAACGCCATTTGAATCTAACCCACAATTACGAATCCAACCAAAACTACGATTACTAAGAATGAAGGAAATGCAACAAATTCAAATGTTACTAACAAAAATGGCATAAACAACCCAAGAAATTACTCTTCTGAAGTCCAAATCCCATAGTTCAATCAAATTAAACACTCAGAGATATACTTAGAATCAAATTTAAGTCAACTCTTAAGTCTTATTCATAACTTTTCTATTGTCTTCATCCTTATAAGATTCATATCATCTTCCTTACCATAATCATCTAACTCCAAACAAACGTCAATCAACAAAATAATTAGAAAGACCACTGCCACCAATGAACTCTCCATATTATCAAATACCGACTATCCTTAGAATTAATGGATCCAGGGATCTCTTTCTTTATTCCAAAGTTTCGTCAAAATAATCTATTTCTAAACACCAACTACTAAATTTCTTCTCATCTCAACCGACAATATTCGCATGAGGGTCCATTGCTCGTACTTGTAACACTCTGAACACCCGTAATACTCCAAACACTCTTACTCTTATTAATACCAATTAAAACTCACACCACAAAATCTAAAACCCATGTCTCATCAGATTTAACTTCGATACATAATGCAAATCTAACTCATGAATTGTCATCCACCACCACGAGACTTATCCTAATATCTTCAACATATTATTCTTGGTCATAACATCATGTTCTCTTGCATTCTTATAGTCCCAATGCCATTTCATTTCCTGACAGAAATCCTCAACCACTCTCATTGGTTATTCTCATTTCCTATAAAACTAAATTTTTCTCTCACGTCCTTCAAATGCTTCGAATTATCATCATCTAGCTGCAATGACAAATTGATCTCACTCTACACTAAACACCTTGTTTACCAATTTTGTAATTTTGCTAAAACAATGTTAAACAACATTACTCAACCATAGCCAACACTTGATGTATTGAAATACACTGCAGAACCTCCAAAACCTAGGGTGAAACCAAACTGGCGCACTTATTGAACACTTCTTTTATCATTTGAAAACCCAGCTCGTGTGAATCATATCCTACAATTTAACTCCCTTTTTTTTCTTCTTCTTATTCTTAAAAAACAATAACGGAGCACCCTACAGATAAAATCCTTATCCAACAACTCTCCCAACTGAGCCTCTAACTTCTCTTAGGGTCATCCGATATTGTGGTACTAATATCGAATCGACACCGTACCACCTCCATTATAAATTCAACCTCTTGTTTAAGTGGAAATCTTGGTTACTCCTTGACAAACACATCAGAAAATTATTGCATCGCTAATACGTTTTCCAAATTCATTTTCGAGCCCGGGGACTCGATCAGCTCAAAATCTACATACACTTGACCACCACAATGGATCATTCTCTTCGACCAAATGGTTGTCAAGTATCCACAACAACATTATCTTGTTAATCATGAAAACATAATTCACTCTGACCCAACAGTTGAAAACACACCCGCTTCGCAAGGCAAAAAAAGGTGGCTTGCCGAGTCAAGCACCAGTTCATACCAAAAATATCATCAAACTTTCCCAAATTAGCATGGTAATTCAACTTCCAATTCATGCCCAACAATGACAATAAGGCAAATCTCGATACTCAGAATCAACAAAGATCTTGCTATCTAAAAGTGAAAGAACTCCTAATGATTTTCTAACAGGTGTACCACTAATCCAACATGCCCACAAAATATGATGTGCAATTGAATGCATAACATCAGAATCAAATAAAAGGTACACATAAGTATACATTAGCTCAAAAGGAATGTACATAGAAGCATGCATAAATTCAAAAGGATGTATGCATGAGTTCACAGATAGAAAGGGTACTAGTCGCTCTTGCATGTGAGGTCTAAACCCCCTGACGAGTGGGATGATAATTCTAAAATTGGCTTCCTCCTATTGGGATACCATAGCCAAAATAAATGGGACCCATTGGTCATTTTTCTCCAAAAGATCCTGTAGCACCTGTTTCTACGTCAGGGTTAACAGTGCTCGTACCTCCAATCATAGACTATTCCGCCTGGGACTCGATGGAAGTCTGTGAGGACATTCGACTATCATGTGTGCCAGCTTCCTACAAAAGTAGCAATTACGATTTGGCTTGTGACACTGCCCAAGGTTTTTTCTCTCACACATACTACACGAAGGAATTATGCCTTTGCTTGAACCTTCAACACTCGAAGCTTTACTCTGAAACCTGACGTGTCTGCTCGGCTGTACCACACTAACACTCTGAGTATTTTCATATTGCCTCTGCTCCTTTGAGGGGAACCTATGCCTATGCTTAGACTGATTGCCCTGACTTTGTCCCTGATGACCACTCACTGCTCCTTCTATTATGCTCTTTTAAAGAGTCTCCACTGGGTGTCTCTCATTGACATATTTCATGGTCATTGCAGCCTCAACAATCTGTCTCACTGTCCCCAACTCGGGAGTCGCTACCATCCTGGCATACCATGGTAACATACCCTTTTGAAACTTCCTCACCAATGGCATCTCATTTTGACACTCCTATGGCGCAATACCTACTAAGATCTCTGGACATATCCTCATATTCAGTCACAATCATCCCCTGCTCCTGATGAAAATCATAATTCATCTGCCTTTTTATCCCTAATACTCTGAGAAAGGATGAACAGTAGGAGCTCATTCTTGAACTCTGCCAGGAGATGTCTTCCTGTCTCTCAAAACCCTACCACCAAAATGTTGCGCAACCCTCTAGAAGAAATGTGCAACTCTGTAGAGAGAGAAAGAGACAGATGAGAAAAGAGAGGGTAAAGAGTGAGAGACAGACGAGAGAGGAAAGGGTGGAGAGAAAGAGACAGACAATAGAGGAGAGGGTAGAGAGAGGAAGAGACAAATGAGATAGGAGAAGGTAGAGAGAGAAAGAGGTAGGCGAAAAAATTGGGCTGAAATGAAATTTTGACCTTATATATTAAATGAAGATGACATTTTCGAGATTCAGTTTTAAAATTGTGGTATTTGCAAAAAACTGTTTGAGCATGTTTCCATTTGTAAAATTTAAAAACATGTGGGGATATTTGTCAAATTCAGTATTTTAATTATGACAGCTTGCATTATTAACTCAAAATTTTTGGTAGTAGCTTCAATTCTTTGATTCGGGACGGTTCAGTTCGAGGAAGATGAAAATTCAATGGTTTTTTCGGTGTCGGCCCTTTTCGACTTAGATATTCGGTTCGGATTGAGAATTTTCACGACTAGTGAACAACTCTAGTCAAAATAGCGCCTTATTAATATTTTATTAATAAAGAGTTGAAAGAAAATATTAATTATTAGATGAGCCAAATTCAAACAAATCAAAAAATTAGTTGGATTACCAACCTAAATTTTTCTAATTGAATTCCTCAATATCAGAATAGTTATTTCTTCAAAAGAAACTCGTTTAATCATTAATCTTCTCTTCTTATTTTGAAAAAATCTTACCAAAATCTGCTCTACAGTCAGTCTCTATGACTCATTGAATACAGTTATAACAAGGAGATTCGTCTGATCCCTCATTGTCAAGTATAAAAATTTTCATAAACTTAATGAATCAATATTGTACAATTGTTCTTTTCCATTAATCATTATAATTTTTGCACTTTTTGTTTATATATAATTGTTCTTTTTTTTTGGGCTTCCAAATAAAACATTGGACACTTCTGGGTTCCTCTCTCATGAAAAAAAAGGGGAAAAAAACTTTAAGAGGATGAAACCCGTTTCAAGATCACAATTAAAATTAGGGCTCCACACATACATGACAGTTGAGTCTCATGCATGTTGGCTACGTGTAAATCACTTGAAGAACAAATACAACAAAAAACCAAAAATTAAAAAAACAAAAAATTTCTACTAATTAATTACTAATAATAATGTTAATTATTTGTATTCCCTCACTTTGAAACGCCTCTAATATGCATTAATAACACGTAATCCGTGTCCAGCCACACCTTCACTGCCACTAGCTACCATTTTTCATGCTTTTTGCAACGGTAACCTCTTCACTCTTTCCCTCTATATATGCTTTCTTATTCACATCAAACCTCATCTATCTTTCGGTACCTAGCTCTCCCTAATTATAATCTATATTTTGTTATTGCTTACCAATTTGTGTTTCCAAATTCTCTAGCAAATTAAGTTAATTTAATCTTTGGTTGGGGAGAGCACAAAATGAGGTCGTTTTTTGCTATGTTGGTGATCAATTTAGGGTTAATTGTGGGTTTATCTCAGGGTTACAAGTTCTGTGTTGGTGGCAAAGATGGTTGGGTTTTGAGCCCTTCGGAGAATTACAACAATTGGGCTGAAAGAAATAGGTTTCAAATTAATGATACTCTCTGTAAGTCTTCACTTTCTTTCCTACTTTCCTTTTTAAAATTAATTTCATAAAATAAAAATTCAGATAATAAAAGAGTTTTTAATTTTGTTTGTAATTATATTTTCCTGATCTTGATAAGTTTTTAATTTTGTTGTGCAGTTTTTAAGTACGAAAAAGGATCGGATTCAGTGTTGGTTGTGAACAAAGACGACTATTATTCATGCAATACCAAGCAACCTTTACAATCGTTATCGGAAGGCAACTCAATTTTCAAGTTTAATCGCTCTGGTCCATTTTTCTTCATTAGTGGCAATGCCGATAAATGTAACAAAGGCCAGAAGCTAATTATAGTTGTGTTAGCTTTAAGTCACCACCACCACCACCATGATGCTCCACAACCATCACCATCATTACTACCACCAACTGTGTCTCCGTCTCCATCTCCTTCTGTGCCGATGCCTTTGCCGGATTCCGACATCCCAGCTCGAGCTCCGTCCCCATCAAAATCATTGGCTGGTTCAGTTGGTTTTAGCAGTGGTTCATCGTTTATGATGGTTGTCGGTGCAACGTTCGGTATTAATGTAATGTTGGGTAGCTTTGTTGGGATGGTTTAGTTGTTGGATGTTAATAAGGAATTGAAAAAAAAAATTGTTTGGGTTTGTCTAGATTATTTTTGTTCTTTGATATTTTTTATTTTCTGATCATTTAGTATGTTAATAAATTTATTTTAGTTAATTAACTTGGTGTGATTTAATTTGAGAACATCATCAAATATCATTCTCTATTTATTTAGAAACTCTTGCGTATATCTCGGTATAATAAGATTAGAGATGGAATTAGTATATTACTATTGTAGTGGTACCTATAACTTTTTTTTATAATTTTACTTATTTCTTTTATATATAGAAAGGTAAAAATATTCATTGTGGAAAAGGATTCGCATGGTCCCGCCAGCAAAGCTATGCTGCTACTGTCCTCACTTCGTTTTGTCCTTAAAAAAAAGTTAAAAATGTAATACTAAACAATAAAATTATAGATGATACCGAAACTATTAATTATGATAATACCATGACATCTCATAATTTAACTAAACTTCAAATCACATATAGGCTACTTGATTTTTTTTTAGTTAGTAAATCGAATTAGAAATTAGCCAATTGCTTGCTATCAAACAATTTTTTAAAATATTTTTCTATCTAAAATTAAGGATAAAGGTAAAAATTGTAAACGTGTAACTCTCATCTTCTGTACAGCTTTTAATTGTCTGATTATAGTCTGTCATGATAGATTGAAACTGAATTTTCAATTTACAACATGAATATGATTTTTTTTTTGAAAAATGACAAAAAAAAAAGAAGAAGGAAAAATGAGGTTGTTGTTGTTAATTGCCTGCTTCCACCTTATGCTTCTGACTTTTCTGGCCAATGCATTGGTATATATCGTGGATATCTTTATTTTTTTAAAAATAATCTAATTGTTTTTTTTAATTCTAATTTGGCTTTCAAGAATTTTGAATTTCAATATAATTCTTCATAGGACTTTGCAATTAAACATATAAAAAAACAAATATTTGGACTAAATGATCTTTTTTTTTTTTTCTAAAAAATGATTTGGAGTTTTCAGTCGCTTGGATTCCATATAGTAGAGAGGATGACATGTTCGCATAAATAATATACATTCTACACGAGAACTAAAAGGGGAAATTTTTATCTAGTTTTGTTGTACATCTCTACACATGTACTAAGTAAATTAATAAATGACACGTGGATTAGTAGGTTTTGAATGTAATTGCATGTCTCCATACATTAATTCACGTGTCCCTTGTTAATTTATTTAGTGCATATGTTGGCACATACACCAAAAGTAGCAATAATTTTGCAAGAACTAATGTTTGAAATGTTAATAAATTCCAATTATTAGCTCATAAAGTACTCATGGTGCAAGAAACGGACATGATCATCATAATCAATTACATAAAGTTCCACAAATTAATTTAATTACCTTCAACGAGTAGTAATATAGAATATAAACTACATTCATATCATCTTTCTATACTTCCCTAAATTTCTCCACCAAAAACACTATAATGGAAAGAATTCATGTTTTAATATTCATCGTCTTCCTCATATTGGTAGCCAAGTCATCAACATCGCTATACATTGATCCACCGAAATGTGATGGCCAAGCTACGATCGAAGAGTGCATGAACAATGATGAAGAAGAAATATTGATGGAATCAGAAATTAGTAGAAGAATATTGGCACAAAAGAAGAAGCATATTAGCTATGGAGCACTTGCTAGGAACAATGCTTTATGCAATCGTCCTGGTCGATCTTACAACGACTGTGCTCATAAAGCTAATTTTCATCACCGTAGCTGTATTGTCATTACACATTGTTATAGACAAACACATTGAATTGGCTCGTTTTATATCAATTGTTCACGATAGATTATATCAACATCGTTAATGATTCAGAATTGTATGATGTGTTAATCCCACAAATATTATGTCCTTTCAACAATAGCTAAAACTATTGCATTTGTTTCAGAATTGTCTTACTGTCATATTATACTGCATTCTGTGAACTGATGATGAGATCTGACATAGCGAAATTTAATAAAAACATTCAATATCTCGAAATATTTCATTTTCCTCAGTCCTCTCTCTCCCTCAACTTTCTTTAGGATTTTGAAAAATAATCAATTAATCTTCGAATTAAGCAATAAATTTCTGCATGAACTGGGAACGTACGGAAGAGTATAATTGTTTTAACGTTTTGGTCACGTAGTAGTCAACTAAAACGCCACAATTAAGAGAATTTACATAAAAGGAGAGCCATATAAGATGCAAGTCAGGATCAATAGCTAAATTTTTGGAGGATTTGCTGAAGCAGCTTCGAGAATCATGTCAAATGCATTTTGAATATGCGACTTCAACTTCTGTGGATCTACAAAGTCCTTCTCCACTAACATTGATACTCTCAGCTTTCCCATATAGCTTATAACTCCCATCATTGTCTGCAATTAATACAAAAAAAATATCTGGGATGTCAAAATATAATTACTAAATTGTTCGAAAAATATATTCATTTAAGTTGAATATAATAACCACACCTGGAGTTGGACAAATACATTTTATTTGCTTCTTTCAGAAATCGAATTCTCGATTTTTTAATATTAAAGTTGACTATAGTACCAATAAGTTATAAACTTGTTACTTTTAATTAGGTAAATTTGTTTTTAATTGTTTTAAAAGTTATTTTAATTATGATTAAGGAATTTAATAAATATTTTTGAGGAAGGTGAAATTAAAGGTATATAAAAGGTTTAGAGCATACGTGAGGTGCACCGGCGACGACGAAGTACAAGCCTTTGATTGGATGATGAGCTAAAGACATCTTCTCCAATGGTCCAATTAGATTTGTGATTCCCATGCTTGAATTCTTCAATGTTCCATGAATGTACTTTGACACTGCCTGCAACAAAACAATATTGCATTTGCATGGCCTTTAAAAATAGTATTTAAACTGCTTTTGATTCGTTTTGTATGAAGTAATAAATTAATTGTTTTCAGAGTTTATAGGTTGAAGCTTATCTATCAAATCGTTTTCGTATTTTTTTTAATGATTTTAATTAAGGAAAATGTTGCTGTCATTTTATGCTAATTCAAGTAATTGAGCATGTCTATAAAAAAGGTGATTGGACATGTATTACTAATTTCCAGCTCTTCTTGTAATAAAAGAAAGAAAATATCATTTATTCAATGTCAAATCTCTAAAATAAACTCAACGAGTAGCTCAAATGACAATAAATACTTTTGTAGTTGAAAAATTTGACAAAAATTAAAAGTTTAAGTCTTTAAAATACAATAAGATATATAAAGTTTCTTTAATTTAGTTATCAAACTTTGACAACAAACAGAGTTTAATTTTATAAATATGAACCATAAAATAGGCGTAGAAGCTAATAGCTAGTGATTAATTAAGATAACAGAATCGGTTCCAGTAAATTAAAAAAATTCACGTAAACGTACCTCAGGACCTCTGATTTTCCTCACAAGTTGGAGGTACTTAGGAGTAAGGAGAACACCAAGAGAAGTTCTCTTATTCTTGATGATTTTCCTTACTTTCCAAACAAATTGAAGAGGGTCTTTAACATCACCATTAGTGAGTTTGGGCATGGACACAGATAAGAAAGCAAAATGGTTGCCCCATGGCATCTCAGAATGAGGTTTAAGCATTTCTTGGATGGATTTATAGCCTCCAAACATCCTCGTATTTAGCAGCACCAATGATGTGGAACGTGCATTTCCTGATCCTTGCTTCTCCGCTTCCATGTATAGTCTAGTCCCCAAGTATATTGTTCCGGCAATAACATCGTTTACTGTCTGCGCAACAAAATTAGCAAACTATTACTTAACTGAAAAGAAAATAATATCAATTCTGAAGATTAAAAAATAAGAAAATTAACTGGTTTCCGGGATTTACTTATAAAAAAAAAAAGAAGAATAAGCCGGTTTTCGGAAGTAATATGTTTTTTCATAAGTAAAAAGGAGCAAAGTGTTTATTTACTTTCGGAAGTAATACATATCATCGACTTAATTTGACGTACTCACCCAAATTAGTAATTAATAAAAGATATTGTTTAACCATTAACAACCAAGTGCGCATTGGTCATGAATTATTCTTCTCTTAACTATAAGTCTTAAATTTGAGTCCTGAATATGAAAAAAATTTAAAATTAAGTGTAAAATTTGACTGTCCATAAATTTATCTGAATATTGAGTGATTCAATCAAAAATAAATAAATGATATAGTTTAAAGCAATAAATTTTATTTCTGATCAAACTTCAAATCTTTGTTATTTTATAGGTGAAATCCGCTCAGATCAACTTGCTTAATATGAGGTCAATAGATATCACAAACTTGTTGGTTAATAGGATTAACAATTTGATAGCAATTCGATGGAACTTGTCTGACCTTGGCTATGTTAAGCTTAATACTGATGGTGTGTAATAGGTGAAGAGGAGAAGGCAGCGGCGAGGGGTGCTATTAGAGATGATAAAGGGCACTGGCTTAAGGGTTTTACTATGAATATTGGCAGAAGTTCTGTGGTTATGGCGGAGCTGTGGGGATTTATACTAGTCTTCAATTATGTTGGGAGAACAATTGGGAAAAGGTTTTAGTTTAAACTGATAGCTTACTCCCAATTCATTTGATAGAGGAGCAGACTCTGATTCCAAACAAGTATAGTTTATTTGGTTAGAGCTATCTAGGTGCTTATTGACCAAAGGTGGGAGGTAAATAAGTATAGTTCTATAAGTGAAAGTATATAATAAATTTACGAGTTGTCACCCTCTTAAAAAAATAATTTGATTATGAAATTCTGAAATGGTACTAGCTGTATTATGTGTATTTTTCTTCCCTTTTCGTGTAGTCAAATTAAAGTTGGACCCTGTAGGTGTACAATTAGCAAATTGTTTATATGTTTGATCACATCGAATACTATGTTTCGAATAAAATGGGTCCCCGTAGTGGGGATGAAATTTATTGGCAATTATTTTGTTCCAATACTTTAACTATTAATTCAATCGCCAGGAGAATTTAATGAGGAAATAATTTAGTAAGCTGATATTGATATATACTAACTTTTACGTTATAATTTTATATACTATATCTTTCTTATTCACTAATTTGCTAAGAGGAGATCTAAAACTTGTTTAGCAACCATGATATTTAGCATATTTTCATCATTTAACATGTTTTCTCTATTTTTTTTTCAAAAGTTATTCATTCTCTATTTTTTATAATTCAAAAATTTGTTATCCGTTATATAGTATCTGTTAAATTATATACTTCCTAAGCAAACTCTCAATTAACCACATTAAAGATAATTTAATTTAATTTAATTTTTAAATTCAAAAATGATAAATTATAAAAAAATAATTTATGTTGACATGTGAATGAATTTGCTTTAGGGATAATTACACTATACACAACTTGTTGGACTCTTTCTTTCAAACTGACAGAGTCAGCTTTTTCCTCTTAATTTGCGGCTCAAATTTAACGTTTTTGGTAGGGTTTGTATGTGTTTTAGAGATCTGTTGGCGGAGATCTGAACGATTTTTTTCGGCGGCAGTTTTGTATGTGTTGGCGGAGATTCGATCCGTTTTTTTTTCTTGGTTTTCAAAAATTATGGTTTATTTTTTTAGTTAAAGATTTTTAAAAAAGTTTATTTAAGTTTATTTAAGACTTTAAAAGGTTTATTTTAAGTTTATTTTAGGTTTATTTTCTATTTATCTTAAGTTTATTTTTAAATTTTGTTTTATTTAAAAATTTTATTTTAAGTTTATTTGAAGTTTATTTTAGGTTTATTTGATTTAAGTTTATTTTACAGGTTTTAAAAATGTTTATTTAAGAAATTTAAAAGGTTTATTTTATTTTTCTTTACGTTAATTTTAGGTTTATGTTTAAATTTTATTTTATTTCTAGTTAATTTTATTTTTTTCCAATTTTTTTATTTGAAATTTCTTTTAAATTTTAACTTAGATAATTTGTAAATAAACATTTTCTTTTTTTTCCAGTTTTTTATTTTAAATTTATTTTTAATTTTTTTATTTAAAGTTCATTTTAGATTTATTCTAAGTTTTTTTAAATAATTGTAAAAGGTTTATTTAAGAATTATTTAATTTAAAATTTAAAATAAATTTAAAATAAAAAACTGGAAAAAAAGAAAATGTTTATTTACGAATTATCTAAGTTAAAATTTAAAATAAATTTCAAATAAAAAAATTGGAAAAAAATAAAATTAACTAGAAATAAAAAAATGGACTAAATAACAAAAAAAATAAAAAAAATACAAAGGTTGAATTATAAAAAAAAAGTTAAAAAAACTTTAAAAAGGCTAAAAAATGAAAAATAAAAAAAATAAAATAGAATTTTTGGGTTTCCCTATGGAAAAGGTGGATTCCTACGGGAAAAGGATATTGTAGTCGGAAAAGTTAAAAAATTTGTTTCGAATGAAAGACAAAATGTCACGGGCATATGTTTTTAATTAAATTTTCATATGGACCCATTTTTATAAGTTGCCCTTTGCTTTATCATTTCAAGCTTTTTTTTAACTAAACCACAATTGATTTGAGAATACAACTATGTAGAAAGAACTATCAAATCAAGGCCCAGAAAGTTACAGGTGATAATGGGTGCATCACAAAATTAATTAATGAACGTACCACTCCAAGTTGTGTCTTGATCTGTTTGACATGATCGAAAGATAGAGCCATTGTTGCTATAGAGACAGGCAAAAACTCCAGACCCACGTTACCGGATCTTATAGGGGAAGTTTCATCCTCAACCAAGTGACTCCTAACAATGTTGGAACAGAAATCCGACACCGTATTATAAACCGAAGACATAATCTTAGGAACCCTCCAACAAAATCCAATGTTTTTGTCATCCTCTTTAGTGTGAAGTTGAACTTGAGGGAATGTCAAAGGAAGTGAAGGATCGTCGGCTCTTTGGAGACGAGAAAGAAGAGCTCCCATCAAAGAAAACCCATCTCCAAGTGAGTGATGAAGCTTGAAAATAATGTTACCAGCTGCATGGCTTGTTGGGTATTTTACCAAGTGAATTTCCCACAATGGTTTGGTTTCTGACAATTTTGTCATGGCTAGCTTGGATAAGTAGTCGTCCAAACAATTGTCGTAGAAATTTGTGGACATTCCTAACGGAAAATTTGGAATGTTTATGTGGTCTTTTAGGTTGACTTCAACTTTCTTCCATAGTTTTGCTCCATTCTTGCCAGTGACCTATACATATATGTTATGGAGTAGACAAAAACAACGAAAAATAGTTAAAAGAGTTTTGAAAATTATACTATTTCCCACACATTTATATTTGTTGAATATATGTCTGTGGCAAAGCCAGAAAATTATTAAAAGGAAAGACGATTTTCAACCATAAAAAATGTACACTGAATACAATTGTACTATATATATAATTAATTTGGTTTGATTTAACCAGTAAACAAAACTTTAGCTCTACTTAAATCATACATATTTTCTCAAACAAGAATTACAATTGAATACATGGCACGGAAATTTTTCTCAAAAAAAAAAGAAATATATATAGGCATTATTGTTGATCCAAATTATAAAGAAAATCTCAGAATAGACATGATCAAATAAGTGTTCTATATATCAAGAACTTTAGATTGGAAAAAGATATGAATAACGGAAAATGCGCTAATGAAAACATGTTACGACTGTTAAATTGGGGGAAAAAAAGAGTAGAATTTCTATAGCAAATACACACTGAGAGTGAGCAGAGAGAGAGAGAGGGGGAGAATACCATGATGGATGAGAAACGAGGATTGATAGGGAGGAAAACATCTTTGAGCAAGGTCATAGCTTGAAAGTCATCAATAGGCACTTCTGTTTCCAAAACAGCAATAATTGAGAGTGAAAGAACCGAATTACTCATAAATTCCGCACTGGGGCTTACTGCTTCCAAATATTCTTCCATTTGTTTTGCTTCTCCTTAACTTAGTACTACTTTCACTTTGGAAAACAATTGAGAGAGAACGGATTATATAGAAGCATGCATGTACATAGCCCCACCAATTATGTGGGTTGATATCAATGTTGTATATTAATAACTAGCTATCTTATGTGCTCTTAGAAATAGTCAATCAACGTTGAAAATAAGGTTTTGGTATATACTCACCCTGGCCCCATCAATCTTGAAACTAAACTTTTTATTTTACTGTGAACCATGTTCTTTGACAATTTGACGATTGCTAGATCATCAACTCTAGAGATAGCACGATTTGAAGTATTATTCGTTTTGGATTTGTTGTTGACAGTAAGATTTTATTCTTGAAATGACGTGTTAATAATTTAAAAGAGACAAGTATTTATAAATAATCATTGATCTCAACTCTTAAATGATGTGAAATACATAACACATTACATTTTATAATGAGTCGAAAGTACATAGATTATAACTCCACTTTAAATTTTCCATATAATTATTAAATTTAAATTTTTCATAGTTAAATTTGTATGTCAATGGCTCACTCACGGCAACAGAAATTTCGTTAAATTTATTAAGATATGACGTCCAGGTTTTATTTTTTGACCAGTAAACTTGTAACTAATTAGTACAAGAGTTAATTATAGCACTAAAGAATTGTGGATTTCGAAATCTTGTGTAAACAATTAAAAAGAATTATCAAAAGAAATATAAAAGTCAAAAGAGAAAAAATAAAAATGTAAAAATAAAATGAAGCCCCCAAGACATGATCTATTACCGATCACGGAAATCATGATGAAAAATACCCGCGGATATGAACATTTTTCTTTCATAGAGGGCTTGTCTCGAGAGTCATGTGGTAAGTGGGAAGTTGATCAGCAACATGTGCAAGTTAGTTGCCGGATGAAATGGATTCGACACAGCAACTCTCTCTACAAGTTGATGACAATAATTAGCTCACTTTTTGACCCATTCCACGTAAACGACTTTCTACAAATTAATGGTAAATGTAATGTATCAGTTTTTGGTATTATTGCAGGTAATTAATTTTAAATGTATTTGATTAAAAGCCAAAACTGTAGTTTGATCACCTTTTCTTGTAAGTCATTTTACTTGTTTCCACAAAAATTTGAACTCACACTCTATTAGTGTTAGAGTTGATTCCTGAACAATGAGCTAGTATAGTTTGCTCAGTCAAAACCAAATCTTGAAAGAACCAACAAGTCGGACAGAAATTCTGAAATTTTTATCAAAAAAAATTTTGTTACTACCATGTCTCCTTGTTCAGTCTCTCTTCTCATCAGCTATGTTTCGATTTCATCAACTTTTAAGGCAAAATCATCATTTCATGTGTTTTTTTTTATTGTTCCTTCTAATTACATTAATTAATCCAACTGGAGGTGATATAGTTCTTATATTGCTACTGGACACCACACCGGATTGATTTTTTGGTTTGCATCATTTTAGGGGGAATAATCATGAAGTTCTGAATGGTAGGATCCTTGTCTCATGGATCAGGATGGATATTGAACATATATAAAAGGGACTATCATTGAATCACACTAACACAACAGGAAATATATTATCTTCATAGTTGAAGACAACAAATCTTTTTATATCTGTTATTTATTGTTTATTTTTTATTATTAAATGGTATTAATATAATATAAAATAATATATCAATAACAAGAAAATGTTAATTGTGGTGTTTTTTTCCAATAGGTAGAAATTTTATTAATGTATAACTCACAGGGTAGATTAATCCCCATTATTTAAGGTGTTTTCACACACTCAAGGCTAATATACCAAGAAAAGAGAAAAATCTTTAAAAAAAAAAATCTAACCCCAGCTATTGTACCTGGCATCAATATAAACCATAACCTTTCACATTAAAATTCTTGTGTTTACACTTCGGTGAGAAAGAATAATACATGATACATCTAAAAATCAAGTATTTTTCCTCTATAGTCTTGCTGGTAAAGATTTGCTTGTTTCTCGTCTTCCAAATATTCCAAGCAATAATTATCTGTTTTTTGTTGTATTCTTTCTTAGTTATCTTGTTAAATTGACTATGTAAAATAACCAAACAATTAAAGTATTCCCACATGATGGCCTATGTAATGTTTTGATGACCTATGTAACTACGGTTAATAAATTCGCCACAAGTGAGGTATTAATAAATTGACAAGATTTCGCTGTCTTTTTTAAAAAAAAAAAGGTTATTCCCACAAGAGAGGTGCTATTGACAATAATACTAATAATATCTTGTTTATTGTGCTTTGTTATTGCATTTTCTTAAAGATGTGGAATGTTTTCTTTTAATTGTATGGTTGATATATATTTGATATTGTTCTAATACATGGTGGCTTCATATAGTTCATCCTTAAAGTCAACAAAATGAGAACCTATGCATATTCGACTTTTCCGGTCGGTCTTATTTTTAACCGAATTGATCGAAAACCGAAGGAAAAGATTACAAACCACACCAAATTAACCGTATGCTTAAGCTCGAACCGAATCGCAAATTTTGGTTTGGTTCCGTCGGTTTGACGAAATTCTAGAAAACCCACGACCGATTTGGCAGTTCACGGAATCGGCCGCCGAATACCTTCTTCCTCGGAAGCTTTCAAATTTTATGCTACCTCAAAGACAATGCTA
>CAODLS011944272.1:0-15802 GCA_948243855.1 Flueggea neowawraea
AATGACCATACAAATGCATATGTATTATACTGTTAAAGATATCATAGTCCAAGAAACCTAAAGAGCCATGAGATTAACTTGGATGGAAACATAGGTTCTCTGTAATGAACTAAACTCTGGAACTAGTTCCACATGATAAAATTGAGCTGTACATGGAAGGATATTTAACAGTAGACATTTAGTCACCTGCAAAATCGTCACCGAGAATATTATAATCTCTAGTTGTGTTCGAGTGTGAAAAACCAACCCCAACTGGAGATTCCAGGAATAACATGTTGGCCTCTGCGTCATCAAAGACAGAATTTTGTAATAATCTATTGCATAATGGAGCATTATGTAAATGCAACTATAATTGCATGTCACTTTCTCATGTATAAATATAATTATATCTGAGTGATAAAATTTGTGGGTCCTTAAGTACCTCTATTCCATGAATAAGGATATATTTAAGTCCATGTCCATTGGTGTCCACGATGAAAGGGCCAATCTCCTGTGTTGCTCCATATCCCACAGAAGAGCACCCAGGACCTGAAACATGGAGCATTCAGCCATCTTGTCACCTTATAAGAGAACATAGAGAAAAAGAGTAATTGTACTAACAGTGACTGAAAAGAACTTCTTAAGAGTTGGAAACAAAACTACAAAGATTGAGAAGAGTTATCATATCCATAATGTATCTTCAAAACCTCAAAGTAATTTTTTATTTGAAAAAGTTTGTTTGTTTAGAGAAATTTCTGCTTAAAAGCAAGAAAACATGAAATTTGAATCAAAATCTGTTGATAGATTTGGTCAAAGAATTTATGATTAATGTTTCCGAATGATATGAAGCAAGATACGTCCAAATTTTCTCCTAATAAAGTAATTAGTGGGTTTCAAATCCTAGTCAACTTGTCTTAGTCAATATGTAACTGAAGTCTATCTAAAAGCCAACGTGAAACACGGCACCGGACATGTGACGCCATGTAGCTTTTGTTTTCAGTTTACACCAGTCCATCTAGAGCCAAATTAAAAGTCAGTTTCAGTTCAAAAGCAATGCCACCTCAGGCATTTGAGAAGACCATGTCTAAGTTCAAGAGTGAAGAATGGAATTAATTAGCCTATCCAAAATACTTACCTCCATTAAGCCACAACACCAGAGGCTTTTCATCAGGGTGAATCATGGCCTCATAGAACCAATAAAACAGTGCCCTTCCATTCTTTTCATTCACTGTAACATAGCCAGCATAGTGCTTGAAGTCCACCTCTGGCTGGCCTTGCAAATTAGTTACAAGATCCTTATTGCACAACGAATTCAAGGCCATGTTAGAAAAGTGTGAGTGTCTAGCAGGCTCAACGGAAGTTTGTGCAAAGAGAGCAACAGTGAGAAACAATGCCATCTTAGATACCAAATCCATGTTGGGAAGAAGAGCTCTCAATATGTTATGCATGAAACAGGATGATAACACAAGAAGCAACTCTATGTGTATTTATACTGTTGGAGAGTAGTATGTAGGAGACATACAAAAATAAATAAATAAATACGATAAAGTGGAGAAATCCTACGTGGCAATGTGATTTTTGTCAGGTTGGCAACCTTACAGGATCTGATATGGATTTCTTTATAGGCAACTTCTAGAGTATTCTTGCATGACTATGAGCAAGGTTTGGTGGAGCCTCCATTTCTTGTGTGGGTTGTTAAACCATAGTAATGTGAACCTACTGGCGTTGGATACCTCTTATCATATTTTAAGAAAAACCCATATCTATGTATTTTCAAACTCCTTGTCTGTGTTTAAAGCACTACATGTTTTATCAGAGAATTATAAAATCCTGCACATGAACTTTTTGAAGTTGTATAATTCAATGAAGCAAGAAGATAGGCATGATCTTTGTGAGTCATTATTAAATTGAAATCTCTTCTATATTTTTCTTACGAACACTAGTCAAAGACAGCTTTTGCAGTAGAATCTACAGAATTGATCTCAGTGAAATACATTAAATGAGAATCAGAAAAAATTAAGAAACAAACTAAGATATATAATCCAAAGGGTGAGAATTTGTACTACAAAATTGTGATTTGACAGCAAATATATCCATCCAAGTTTCCACATGTATTCCAAGTACCAACTTATACTCTCTTTCTTATATCAGATTTGAATAATCAATATCCTTGATGTATCCTGGATGTGATTGTGAAAGAAAATGGATTTTATCTGCAAGAAAAGTTTGTAAAACTTTATCAAATGAAACGAGCATAATGAACTATCTTTGGAACTTTCATGGCACGTTCATATGAGGGTAATTACGCAGTATACTTGCAATCAGAGCACCAAAAATGAAAAGAAAAACAAAAAGAACTGGCTCAACATGAAAGGTAAAGTTAAGTTAGCAAGCAAACCACATTGTTGTAAATAAGGTAAAAGAAGAAAAAGAAAAAAAAAAGAAGGAAGAACTAATACTATGTTGTAGTTTGTGCAATAATTGAACAATAAAGGCCAGAATTCTTCAATAGGGAGGCCTATCATGACATGAACGTCAAAGAATCCATGTTTCCCGATCCCGACAAAAGACATTTGGATCATATGAACTACTGTTACAAAGTCTACAACGATGGAAATAGATGTTCACAATTGAGAATAGGTTGAACCAGCTCATAGCATCACACTTAGCAAATTGACTCTGTTTCTGGATAGTCAATCATCATGTCATAAAAGTGCCAAAGTGGAAAGGCAATGTGGCATATGTTCCTATTCCAAATTGGTGGTGTCGCTAAAATATACAAAGGAATGAAAACAATTTTTCAAGAATCTCATCATTACAAAGTAGAAAGATGGAGTTTTGTAGCGAACCTTCGTCATTTGTGACTCTTAATATGACGACGAGCCTTAGGTGGTTAAAGTTTTGAAAGAAAAGAACCAAGTTGGTTGTTGAACATGACTTGGATTCCAACTTTCTTAGTTGAATAATGTGATAGAAATCATCTCCCTTTTGTTCAATGTATATTTATTTGTAGAATAAATTACTTAAAATAACTTGAACTTTGCACTATTTATCAAAAATAACATTCTTTTAAATTGTTAACTCAAGTGATGGAATTATCTCCCTTTCACATATAAATCTTTATTTTCCATTAAAAGACATGCTCTATCCAACCATCTTAAGACATTCTTCTAAAGATGCTGTTCTTGCATTAAATTGTTAACTTTCATATATGTTTTCATAAAAAGAAAAGAAAAAGAAAAAGAGAATCATATTCTGATTTCTTCATATCTAAAGCTATCCACAGCCATTATAATGCCAAATTAGATAGGGAACATTAACACGTTCTCATTTATAGAAGCATGGTTGTCTCTTTTGGCATCATTCTACAAGAGATTATTGAACTCTCTCCCTTGCATGATCTCATGCATGAGACAAACAAACATCAAAAAATATAATTTTTTTCTCTGAAAAATGGCACCCAAAATGGAATTTGTTGCATCAAACTCCAAGTTCTCAACTTTATGTATATTGACCAATGGACATGCAACTCTTTCCTCCTTATTAGGTCATTGGCATATTGATTAGATTTTACAGCCACTAAGAGGGATTTGGATAATGTAAAGAGAGAAAGTGAAAATCTGCGCTAATCTCATTAGCAAATACATAATTTACTTACCAAAACAACGAGTGTGTATCGCAACGTGGCATAAACGTCCATGTGAGTTGTGTGTGATTTGGTGCTCCAATTTGGTAGTTGCGCAACCAATCTGCACCAGGAGGAGACACGTTAGCGTATATCCAAAATGACATCTTACATCAAGCTCTTCCATGTAGCTTTCTTTACCAAGCTGCAAACTTTTTCCAATTATCGTAAGCTCCAGCTTCCACATGCTCTAACAATAGGTCAGAAATTATCAAGTCAATTCTGCAATCAAAATTCTGATAAAGCGCACTAACAAAGAAGCTATAAGTTCAGCATCACCTTTACAAAGAAAAAGTGCCGAATCTGCTGCATCACTGACTAGTTAGGTGCCAAGCAGAACAGAGGAATGGCATTTGAAATCATATCTCTCCTCATGAATTTTAATTCTCAAACTCATTCGCCTAAACCCACATCAGAAATAAGCATAATTCTTATATCATATTATAAAAAAAAAAAAACGAATACTTCTGCAGTAAAAGTTCACAACAATTTCGCAAACAATGAACAACATAAAATAGTCCATTTGACGTCCTGATCGTGGGAGGCAATAAACTATAGAGAAAATTGCAAATGTCATCCTGCATATACCTCAATATCTTATCCAATATTTATACCTGTTCATTAGGAAGAACTGTGCTTAAAATGAACTGAGATTGATGTTTGTGCTTTCAGAAGGTGTCTGACCTCTCTGGAGCTTGAGAAAGCACAAATTTAAAATCTACACATTGAAAACTTACATGTTCTACACATTTCATTATTGTTTATATGCATTTCTTCAGCAATTTATTGAAATTGACTCCAAGATTAAATTATAAGCAAAAGCAAAGTATGCTGGGGGATTTCTGAGCTTATCGACTTTACGCTCAAGGCCAGAAAACAGGAAGACCTCAGTTTTTATCTTGAAATGCCTACGTGCAATATGGCAGAGATTTTGCTTATAAACCTCATCACTACAAAGACTTATCATTTTTGTGATAACTAAAGCTAATGCTTCTGAAGACCTGTACTATTTAGGTAGCCTGCAACTATTGCTTTAACACTTTCTTGCATCCCCAATGAAAAACATTTTTTTTTCTTTCTTTCTGTCTTTCTTTTATGGATAAAGTTAGTGAGGGTAAGGCAACCATTCTTGACCTTGAAATTGGGTGATGAACTCTATTGACCTTTTGCCCTAGTGTTACCAGAGGAGCCAATACGTTCAACTATACATATCTAAATGCTACCCTATTTGGGACCCAATCATGCTCCATCCACTTTCTGAAGGTTCTTTTTATGGCACACTTCTGAGGATCAAATCAGTCACTTACAACAAATTTGACCTACCTAACAATTGAAATTATTACTTTGATAGTGGATAAACTATAAAATTGAAACCTTCTTACAGATTAGAGCAAGGCAGGCAGTAGTCAGTCCTGCAAAATAAAGTAGCCAACTGCAATAATTATCCATAATCTTTTATTCTTTTCAGTTTACAGTAGAAGCAGCATTCAACTTTCTCCATGGAGTTTGTAGCAGTCAAATGTTTTGTTCTGGAGAAAGCTTAATAAACAACCTCGTATCATAAGTTTATAGTTCTAAAAAAAAACCCTATGCCTACAAAAAATTACAAAAGAAAACTTATGTAGTACTTATCAAACAAATGCACTATAAGAGAAAGCTCAAATACCTTCTGCTAAGTCTCTCGTAATATTTTGTTCCAACGTCTCAATCGCGATTGTCGAGCAATCAAATGTTTTCAATTGAGATTTGTGCTACCACCTTTATCATTCCAATTTTTTTAAAACCCTACTTTCATGAGCTATTATCAGGCATAGCAAGATCAATTAGACATTCGTTGGTAGTTACAAAGTCGAAGTGTATTAAGAAAAGTAAAACTTTTTAGGAAATGACAAAAATTATCATGTTTAATTAGAAGAGAATACAAAAACAAAAGAAATTTGACTACTTAATTTGAAGACCCCTTCTTTTTGTCTATATTTCAGCTATATTTCATCACAAAAGTAATACCTAAAGATAGCTTCCAATATAGGTGGATAGACTCTAATCATGTGTAGCCTTGTAGCCATCCCCACACCCTATTCACTAATATTTCAAAATGAATAGACAGCATACATCAAACTTCATAATTGAGAGTCACTAAATTTCATACACAATTGATCAATCCCATATAATTCCAATCATGATAAAAGATTCTCTTTGTCAATTCACAATAAGCCACAAAAACTCAGTGATTTCACTTTAACATAAAATTATATAAAAGAAAAGTAGCCCCATAAACATTGTAAAGGCACTAAGTTAACTAACCTCAACTAGGATAAAGTGGAAAGCCTTCTCAAGTGTCCATGGAGTTGAAAAAACCAGTCCAACCCAGCTCATCAATCTCGACCCATCACTCAAAACAGTGAAACACTAGTATACTTGCCTCTCAAATTTCTAACCACCACCACCGTGAACAGGTCTAGAGCCATCAAACACCCAATAAAGTTTGAATCTTTTCAAAAGTAAATATGTGTTTTCGACGTGTTTCAGGGTGGATATGATGTAAATGATGAACTCGGCCTCCTTGGAGGGGAAGAGTGGTTGAAACCGGTGAGGAGACAAAAGAAGAAGATTTGGGGAAACTTTTGTGCGAGGAAGCGCCAAAAATAAAATAGATTTATATTGACAATGGCGAAAACGTCGATATCCATCTGTCAACTTCAGCTGAGAAGAAAAATGTAGCCCGAATTAGAGATGGCCAAAACCGAACCGGACCGACTTAGATCAGAATCCGAATCATTCAAACGGCCCAAAATTTGGTCCGGTTCAGGTTCAAAGATATCCCAAATCGTTGAGCCACCTGTTCAAACCGGACGTTCAACAGCTTAATACCGCTTGTCCAATTGGTGGAGTGGACCATTGGAGATAGTTATTGGCCCAAAACCATCAAAATTGATTAAAAAAAAAGAAAAATTGTTTGAACTAGACCAAACCGGAGCCAGAATTGCCTACCAAATTGAATCAAATTATCGACCAAACCGAATCAAACCATAACCGGAACGGAACCGTCAAAAACTATCCCTGGAAGGTTTGGTTCATGTTTACAGGTTTCTTTGAACCTGAACCACCGGTTCATGAACCAGGGTCATGTTTAGCCAAATTATAAGGGCATCCAATACACTTATAGGGATTAATCAGTCTGCTACATCAACAATCTACTAACTCCAAACTTATCATACTATCTCTTCTCAATAGTTAACCTTTTATTATACTCTAATATGGACTCACAATTTTAGTTATTTATAACATACAAATTATAATAAAAAAATTTATTTGACATAAATTTTTTGTTTCAGTTAATATTTGGATTAAAAATAATATTTTAGAAATTGTATTTATTATAATTATTATTAATTGAATATTTAAAAATAATAATTTTGGTAAATAAAAATTAATAGTTGATTGAATAAATATTTAATTTAGAATTTAATTTGAAAATTAATAATACATGTTCAATATTTTAAATTAGATAAATTAGAGAAAGTTTTTTATTGACAAATAACAAAAATAGATAAATTTTTTTTAAAAGGTAAGGGGACAAAAACAAAGACCCAGCCGCCAAACTCAAAATAGATAAAATAAAAAGACAACCAATAAAAAAAATAAAAATTCAAAATAAAAACCAAAATGAAATTTAACTAATACCCATATTTTTTTCATAAAATTTAACAAAATAAACATTAAAAATAATTAAATGATAAAAATAAATAAAAAATATAATAAAAGAAATGATTAAAAAAAGAAAACATAAGGAGATTAAATAATAAAAACATGTGAGATCCACTAAATGACCCAATTAATGGAAATAAAGTGGTTGATTTCATTATACTCTCTTAGGTAGAGTATAAGGACATGACAATTAATGAATGCCCTAAAACCACTAGATAACACCTCTGCAGTACTACGGATTTTATTTTTTAAAACTGATTTATTTATGAAAATAATAATTACATTATAATTAGATAAACATTCAAAATAATCTAAAAACTAAAAACATTATTAGATAATATGTAACAATATTAAATTTATTACATATTATCACGTCAAATTATAAAACACTTCTTTGAATAGTACATTAATATGTGTGTAAATATACGAATTGTCTTCTCTATCACATCTAAGAGTTTTCAAACAAATCTACATTGTCTTACCTAAAATGCACTAAATTATGATTATTTTTTAAATTATTTCTTAATTTAAGTTGAATGATTGATATATAAACTCATTAATCGATATTGTTTAATTTAATGGTGCTAAATTTGTGGGACAAACGTTTCCTAAAAAGTATAGTATGTTTAAAATTAACTTATTTAATTTGTCTTTACAATTAACTTAGATCATCATATTTTATTTACTTTTACAATTAAAAAAATTCACTTATATCCCATCTAGTTTACCTTTATAGCTAAGAATTGTTAAAATTATTAACAGTTTAAATCAAAGGCAAAATCAACCGTAGTCCTTGATATTTGATTATATCTCTTGTGCGGTCTCTCATTTTTCAAAACCCTCCGTTTCGATCCTTTACACCATCTTTCGCCAATTAAGTTAAATAGGACGCGTTAGAGTTGCTTATATGACAACATAAGCCATTAAAAACATGATTTTTATGACTAAATTACCCTTTTAGTTACTGTTTAATTTGAAATGCTAAAGGGGTCAACACGTTTAAGAAATAAAATTGACTCTTCCTCATCAACCACACCAAAATACAAACTTTCAAGCAAAAATGCATCTCAATTCCCGGTGAAAGCAAACTTCCTGGCATATAAAAACCCCTACTCTCAAAGATAAAACACATCTCAATTCTCAATCAAAGAGATTGGCTTCCACAGTGAAAGATGCATCAAAGCTTTTCACTTTACAAGCAATCAGAGAGATTGAAAAAAATTAAGAGAAGTTGGGATTAACCCATCCATGAACAAAGGGTTTCACTAAGAAAGATTAAGTCTTTTGACTCTACAACAAGAACAATGAGGCTCAATAATACAGAATTTCGTGAAAATTTGAGGGAGAGAGATTTGAACAATGAAGCTAAAAAATACAGTCTTTTGTTCTTTTTGTTATTCTCTTCTCTAATCAATCCATCCACGCCTTTTTTCTACGCTGCAACCTAACAGAAAAATTAAAAACATTATCTCAGAGATTTGATTAAACCCATTGATGAAAACAGAGAAAAAATCTCATGAAAAAAAATTAAAAAACTCAACAGAACCCAAAAGAACAAAACCCAATCAATTTCAAAAATCAAACTGAGAGAAGTGTTTTGGTCCGAGGTCGTCGTCTGGCATTGAAGACGACAAAGCCGTTCTCGTCAACTCTGACTCCACTTCTTCGTCGTTAGTCGTGGTCGTCGAAGATTGCACCACACTAGACGTTGCCATCTCCTCAATCACAACGCAGCTCTAGTCTGATGCAGCTCCAGGTCGCCATCACTCTCCACCGTTGCTGTTGTCAGACGAAATGATAGTAGAGGAGGTGGTGGTGGCAAAGGGAGGAAGAAGGAGTGCAAAAAAGAGAGACAAAGATGAAGGATAGAGGGGTGAAAGGAGATAGAGAGAGAAATCAGTGGTGGAGAAACAGAGGAGAGAAGGGGAGAGAGGTGTGGGAGAGAGAGAAAAAAAGAGGGAGAAAGGAGATGGAAAGGAACTAAAGAGCGAGAAAGAAGAAGGTGATGTTTTAGATATTTTCAAGGTAAATTAGTATTTTCACATTTTCTGTTAAGTTTAACTTACGGAGTTAAGAGCGAGGGGTTGAAATGGAGGGTTTTGAAAGTTGAGGACCACACGAAAGATATGGTCAAATTTTAGGAACCGCGATAAATTTTGCTCTTAAATCAATTATGTGACAATATTTATTATATAGCAATATTACCTTATACTGAATAAAATATATAGAATTATTTTTTCATGAGAACACAATAAATAGATTTATAATTTACATCAGCTTCTTTTCATAATTAATTATGTAAAATTTAATATACTATCAAAGATTTGTCATTAATATATATATTTTTTCTCTTAATTTGTCATGTGTCATTAATTCAGTTAATGGATTTGACATGTACTTGTCATGTATCATTATTTTAGCTATTGTATATTATTTTATATTAGTATATAGATATGGTTTTATAATGTATATTAGCTTCTTTCCATAATTAATTATGTAAAATTTAATATATTATAAAAGATTTGTCATTAATATAATTTTTTTTTCTCTCAATATGCTACATATCATTAATTCAGCTAATTTATTTGTCATGTATCATTATTTAAGCTAATATATGTGATTTTATATTAATATATAGATTTCATCAAGGAATACAATAAAAATTAATAGCCTAACTTGATGATTAATGTGAAACTAGATGTGTGACTTGCGCAATACACAAGGTTGTCTCGAAATATTTTGAATATATTTTTATTTTCTTATGCAAAGGAAAATTTTAATTTTTATAACAAATTAAAATTTAAAATTGGATTTTTACCATTACTAAATATATTTTGAGTAATAGAAATACTCTTGAAATATGTTGTAAAAATACTAGATTTATAATTGACCGAAAATTTCATATTTTTTGGCAAAAAATCGAGATATTTTGGAGAGAAATTGAAGTTTTTTTGCAAAAAAAGATAAATTCAAAGAGAAAAAAATATAATATTTCAGAATGTATCCAAATGTATTCATATATAACTAAATGTATCTATACATATCCAAATATATCCAAATGTCTTCAAATTATAATTTTTTATATAAAATTGGATTTAATAAATTTTTGATATAATATTTTTTAAATTAAATGCCTACAAATTATAATTTTTAATATAATTTTTTTAATTTTTTCACTAGACTCCAAAGTGTATTCAAATTTTGATTTTTATATAATTTTTTATAGTATTAAAATGTATTCAAATGTATCCAAAATTTAATTTTTATATAATTTCTAACAGTCTTTACATGTATCCAAATATTTCTCGATGTATCTAAATGTATCCACAAATTTTCAAAATGTATCCATCCATACACAAACTCAATATAATTAGAAAAAACAACCAAAATCAATAAAAACAAACTAAATAAATATAATTAAATATTTTCTCATTTTTAACAATAATACTTTTTAATAATAATTAATAATGACATTTATATCTAAACTTATTTATTTTTTAATAATAATTAATAATAATGCAAATTCACTTATTTATTTATTTATAATTAATAGAGTCTCCAAATGTCTCTCATGTATCTACATGTATCCCAAAAATAATGACATTTACATCTAAACTTAACAAAATGAACTTGAAAAACAAGTCACATTAAGAAACAATAAAAAAGAGTTTTATAATAATAATTTTAAAATAAATTGACATTTTCGTAATTAATATAAAGTGAGTCATGCTAGGGTTTTTCAACCCTAGCAAATCTCACAACCGCGTCGTCACTCCACCTCCAGATGCTGCCGATCGCTGCTGACATCTCACTATATTTTGACGCAATGGAGGACGAACGCGATGCGAGAGAGATCGACGAGGACCAAGACAACGACGGAAGACGAAGAAGGACTGAACGATGGGGGAGAGACGAAGCAACGAAAATTGACGCAATGGAGGAGACCGAGGCGTCGTCGTGATCTTGATGAACGGAGCAAGAGGAAAAGAGGAACAGAGAGGGGAACGAGAGACGAAAGAGAGAGATACTAAATAGATGAGTGGCGGATGGCGGCAGCAAGTGCGGCGGAGGGTGATGGCGGCGGTTTAGCTACTGTTAGGGTTTCCAGAGTGAGAGGGAAAAGAACAGAGGGAGAGTAGAGAGAGAAAGTGGGAGACAGAGAGAGAAGAGAGAAAATAGAAGAGAGAGAATAAAAAAATAAACAAGATTATGATGGAAAAATGATCATGTTTCCTTTTTTGGTATTTGTCTACTCAAATTTTATTTATTCTGTCATTTTTAACAAATAGAAAACCTGTATTTCTATTTTTCAAAATATGTCAATTGATACTGGCATGTAGCATAATTTGCTCTTCTACAAATTACAAATTTGGGCGGCTTAAATGTAAAAATGGCCCATAGAAAAGTTGGATAATTTAATTTTTATAGTAAATTAAGATTCAGAATTGAGTTTTTACCATACCCTAAATATATTTTGAATAATAGAAACACGCTTGAAATATGTTGCAAAAAAATCAGATATTTTTATTGACTGAGAAATTGATCGAGAATTTCAGATATTTTACCAAAAAATCGCGATATTTTTCCGAGAAATTGATTTTTTTGCTGAAAAAGATAAATTCTAGGGGAGAAAAATTTGATGTTTGAGAATGTATTCAGATGTATCTATATGTATCCAAATGTCTCTAAAACACAATTTTTTTATATAAAATTTGATTTAATAAATTTTTGATATAATACTTTTTTAAAAAATTAAATGCCTCCAAATTACAATTTTTGATATAATTTTTACAACTTTTTCGATAGTCTCCAAAATGTATTCACATAAATAATTTTTATATAATTTTTTATAATATCCAAATGTATTTAAATGTATCTAAATTTTAATTTTATAATTTTTTATAGTCTCTAAATGTATATGCAAGTCTTCAAATGTATCTATTGCTGAAAAAAATCAATGTAATTCAAAAGAATCAACTGAAGTCATGAAAATAACCTAAACAAACACAATTAAATATTTTCTCTTTTTTAACAATAATAAAACAATTATTGAAAACTTAAACATGCTAAGGTTTTGATATTTTTGAAAATAAAGGGCATTTTTGTGAATAGCTAACCACTGAAGATATTTCTATAAATTAAAAAAATAAAAGAAGCAACAGCTAGGGTTTAAAACCCTAGCCGCCACCGTCTCCTTAAGAGACTAAAGACAAGGTGCACCAATCTGGAACACAGCGAGGGAAGAACACATAAGGATTCGTCGAGTCGACCTCGAGGATCTGTTGACATTGAAGAGAACCGATAAGCGACGAGCGACAAAGGAGCGATGAACGAGACAGAGGAGAAGAGAACTGAGAGAAGAGGAGAATGAGCAGCGATGACGCTAGGATTTTGACAAAGGAGAGGGAGAGTTTCGGGACAAATGAGTGGGAAATGAGAGAGGAAAGAGAGAATGAGATGAGAGAGAAAAAATTTAAAAAATAAGAAAAAGATTTAATTTTTATGTGACTAAATATAATATTTTTCAATTAAAATTTAAAAATATTGACATTTTGAATAAATATAAAATTTATATTTTTATTTGTTAAAAAACAAGAGTTTATTATTCCAAGTGGCATAATTACCTGTAGAGAAGTTGGCATGTGTGTCCATAGTATTGTACAGCCCAGTCCAAGTAAATCCTACTTGCACCAAAAACCATTTCGAAGACCTTTCAAAGAACAAAAAGGTCAAAGCAGAAAAAAATAATCAATCCAAGGAAAGAACCAATCAGACCACAAAAAAAAAAAAACCATTCCCAACACTCTGTCCTCTCTCCCTCTCTCTACAAGAATGGAGCAAGAAAATTGTCAAACTGATGAAACCCAGCTCCTCCACTATTGGGGAAGTACACCTGAAGAAGAGTACTACAAACAACAGGGAATCAAAGGGTCAAGCTCATATTTCACCTCACCCAGAGGTCTGAAGCTCTTCACCAGATCATGGATCCCAATCTCTCCTCCACGTGGCCTCATCTTCATGGTCCATGGCTACGGCAATGACATCAGCTGGACATTTCAATCCACTGCAATTTTTCTTGCACAGATGGGTTTGGCCTGCTTTGCAATAGACCTAGAAGGCCATGGCAGATCTGAAGGTCTCAGAGCTTACGTTCCCAATGTTGATCTGGTAATTCAAGATTGTATCTCTTACTTTAATTCCATCAAGAAAGATCCAACCTTTATTGGGTTGCCAAGTTTTTTGTATGGTGAGTCCATGGGTGGTGCTATATGTATATTGATTCATCTCAAAGAAGTAGGGTTTGATGGAGCAATTTTGGTGGCGCCCATGTGTAAAATCTCTGATAAGGTAAAACCCAGATGGCCAATTCCACAGATTCTTAAATTTGTTGCAAAATTCATGCCCACTTTTGCTATTGTACCAACTGAAGACTTACTAGTTAAGTCAGTTAAAGTTGAAGAAAAACAGGTAATTGGGAACAAGAATCCAATGAGATACAGAGGGAAGCCAAGATTGGGAACAGTGTTGGAGCTTCTGAGAGTGACAGAATATTTGAGTGAGAGATTGAAGGATGTGAGTATGCCATTCATCGTGTTACATGGGAGTGCTGATGTTGTGACTGATCCAAGTGTGAGCAGGGTTTTGTACGAGGAAGCAAAGAGTGAAGACAAGACCATAAAGATATACGAGGGTATGTTGCATTCTTTGTTGTTTGGTGAGACTGATGAGAATGTTGAGATTGTTCGCCGGGATATAATGGCGTGGTTGAACGATAGATGTAAATGAAATTGTTGGCATGTAAGTAATCCTTTTAGTATATTATTGCCTGAGAACTAATACAATTGAATTTTATACTTTGCATTTGCTCATTCTTGAATTCCGATGATTGATACCATAGTTTCCTACGCTTGTTAAGCTTTGTTTTTTTTTCAGAAATGGAAACTGTCGTGAAAGAGTCCTTGAGCAATTTCCGGAGATGGGGAAAAGATAAATGAGGAAATCTAAGGTCCCACCGAGACTTGAACTCGGGTAGGGTTACTGGATTCAGAGTCCAATGTCCTAACCACTAGTCATGGGACCAGTTGATAGTTGCTCCACAACATTATAACACTGGTTTTTACATTGGGGTTGCCGAAAAGAACAAAAAAAATGTCCAAAACGACGAAAAACCCAGTTCAGTTGAATTTTGAGACCTAATGGGAACAATCAGAGAGACAAGGAGAAGATATATACTCAATACCAAGCAGGCATCTGTCTTTTCTAAATTCTGCTATAAACTACTGCATTCTGAATTCTATACAAGTGTAACAAGAGACGATCTTTCAGAAGGAAAAAAAAATGGAAAAAGAATGATATATCTTCATTAACAGCTATTAACAAAAATCATCATCATATCAGAAGAACCTACTTCCTATGTAAAACCTGTGACCCTAGTCAGCATAAAAAATGGCACTTTCGCGACAATCAGCAGCCAAGAAACTATCATCTGTACTCGAGTAGCTGTAGAAGAACATATGTCGTATGATATAATGGGCTAGCTAAATGTATATACTACAGCTTCAGACCATAAATAGGTATTCCAGGTCATCCACTGTTAAGCGAGTCTGACGAGCGCCACTTTCATCCTCTCCGAAAGCAGATGCAACCATCTCTCTCTTCTTTTGCTGAAATGGGGAAAGGAAAGACACTGTTAATTCCAAGGGGAAAATGCGAGACATAGGAACCAATAAATTGACAAACTAGATTCGCAACCTTCTTTATGAATTCTAACTTGAAAACCATTCTCATAACAATAACAAGTAGAAGAAAAGGATCAAAGGAACCACATTACCTGGAGGGCTAATATTCGATCTTCAACGGTGTCTTTCACAGTTAATCGGAAAACTGTAACAGGGCGAGTCTGCCCAATACGATGTGCCCTATCAATTGCTTGATCTTCAGTTGTAGGATTCCACCACAGGTCCAGAAGCAGAACACGGGATGCTGCTACCATATTAAGACCAAGACTAGCAGCTTTCAAGGACATAATCATGACAGACACCTGATCAGCAATCATATCAAAAGGTTCAAAATGAAATCACGAATAATAGAGAAGCAAAACGTGAAAAGGAAATCCAAAAGCACAAGACTTTCAAACTTAAAGGTATCCAACAAACCTCTGGAAGCGTGTTGAAATCTTTAACAGCTTTCTCTCTTGCTAAAACCGTCATTGTGCCATCAAGTCTTCTACACTGAATAGAGGATTTCTTAAGACAAGCTTCAAGTAAATCCAACATCCTCGTCCACTGGGAAAACACTATAGCTTTCTCCCCAACCACCTTATTTTGGTCAATTTGTGACTTCCTTTCATCAGAATTAGCTACTCCCCCAGAACCAGATGAGCTTTCAGGGGCAGTAGCATTTGCACTGGAGGAATTCTCTAAGCAATTA